>PVHX01003408.1:0-25731 GCA_004024805.1 Geosciurus inauris | reverse complement strand
TCACAGAACTAGAAAAAGCAATCATGAAATTCATTCGGAAAAATAAGAGACCCAGAATAGCCAAAGCAGTCCTTAGCAAGAAGACTGAAGCAGGAAGCATCACAATACCAGATCTTAAATAGTTTAGCAATAGTAACAAAAACAGCATGGTATTGGCACCAAAATAGAAATGTAGACTAATAGTAAAAAATAGAAGACATGAAACAAACCCACATAAATATGGTTATCTCATACTAGACAAAGGCACCAAAAACATACATTGGAGAAAATGTATTCAACAAAGGTGCTGGGAAAACTGGAAATCCATATGTAACAAAATGAAATTAAGCCTCTATCTCTCACCCAGCACAAAAGTCAACTCAAAGTGGACCAAAGACTTTTGCACTACAACAGAGACCCTGGGCTTAATAGAAGGAAAAAGTAGACCCAAATCTTCATCATGTTGGCTTAGGACCTGACTTCCTTAACAAGACTCCTAAAGCACAAGAAATAAAATTAAGAATCAATAAATGGAGCCAGGTGCAGTGATGCATACCTGTAATCCCAGCGGCTGGGGAGGCTGAGGCAGGAGGATTGCAAGGTGCTAATCAACTCAGTGAGACTCTGTCTCTAAATAAAATACAAAATAGGGTCTGGGGATGTGGCTTGGTGGTGGAATGCCCTTGAGTTTAATCTCCAGTTACCTTCCCCCCCCCAAAAAAAAGAATAAATGAGATGGATTTAAACTAAAAAGCCTCTTCTCAGCAAAGGAAATAAATCAATAACACCAAGAGAGAGTCTACAGAATGGGAGAAAATCTTTACCACATGCACCTCAGATAGTGCACTGATCTCCAGGATATATAAAAAACTCAAAAAACATAACACTAAAAACCAAATAACCCAATCAATAAGTGGGCTAAGGAACTAAACACTTCACAGAAGAAATTTAATCGATCAACAAACATGAAAAAATGTTCATCATCTCTAGCAATTAGAGAAATGCAAATCAAAACTACTCTACAATTTCATCTCACTCCAGTCGGAATGGCAATTATCAAAAATACAAGCAATAATAAGTGTTGGCAAGGATATGGGGGAAAAGGTACACTCATACATTGCTGGTGGGACTGCAAATTGGGCAACCACTTTGGAAAGCAGTATGGAGATTCCTCAAAAATCTAAGAATGGAACCACCTTTTGACCCAGCTGTCCCATTCCTTGGTTTATACCCAAAGGACTTAAAATCAGCATACTATAGTGATGTAGCCACATCAATGTTAATAGAAGCTCAATTCATAATAGCTAAACTATGAAACCAACCTGGATGCCCTTCAACAGATGAATAGATGAAGAAAATGTGGTACATATACATAATGGAATATTAGCCTTTAAAGAAGAATGAAGTTACGGCATTTGCAGGTAAATGTATGGAACTAGAGAATATCATGCTAAGGGAAATAAGCCAATCCCAAAAAACCAAAGACTGAATGTTTTCTCTGATAAGTGGATGCTGATCCATAGTTGGGGGTGAGGGATGGAGAAGAATGAAGAAACTTTGGATTGTGCAGAGGGGAGTGAGGGGAGGTTTGGGGTGGTGGGGATAGGAAGGACAGTAGAATGAGACAGGCACTATTACCCTATATACATGTATGATTACGCTACTGTTGTGACTCAGCATCATGTACAGCCAGAGAGATGAGCAGTTGTGCTCCATTTGTGTACAATGTGACCAAATGCATTCTACTGTCATTTATAACTAATTAGAACACATTTTTAAAAAGTTAGAGAAAGAGAGAAAATAATGTAGATATGGTCATGAAAACTACATATGCTTGTAGGGTGCAAAGTAGCCTAATATTCTGACAATTTAACAACATGCATCAGGAATCTTTGACTGTAATCTTTCTTTGACTGTAATCTTTTTTTTGTTTTGTTTTGAAACTTTACCTTCTCCAAGTAAAGTTTGTCCACTAACTTTACTTGGAGAAAAATGATCAAAAGTATGATTAAAGACTTATGTTCAAGAATATTTGTACTAAATTATTTATGAGGGGACATTTCAGAAATACATAATTAACTATGGAAACTCTAAAATAAATGCTGGTAAATTCATATGATAGAATATTATTGTTATGGTTTGGATATGAGGTGTCCCCCCAAAGCTCCTATGAGAATACAGGAATATTTGGAGGTAAAATGATTAGATTAGTCTATCTTACTTTGAATGGACTAACTTGGTGGTAACAATAGGCAGGTGGAGCATGGTTGGAGGGGGTGGGTCACTGGGAGGCTTCCCTTGAAGAGGTCACCTTCCCTGAAGCCTCTTGCCCTCTCTGCTTGCTGGCCACCATGAATGGAACAGCTTCCTTCTAAACAGATGTCTTTCTGCCATGATCTGTCTCACCTCAGGCTCAGAGCAATGGAGTCAGCCAACCATGGACTGAACCTATGAAACCGTGAGTTCAAAATAAAGATTTCTTCCTCTAAGTTGTTCTTATCAGATATTTTGGTCACAGTAACCAAAAGTTGACTAACACATTATATAGCCAGGAAAGATAAAATATTTTCAGAGTTGTGATATGGAAAACTGCTCATGGTAAATGTTAATTGAAAAAACAAAAAAATCAAAGTTATAGTTATGTGTACATATGATTTATGTTTAGTAAAAATAATTTCAATATTCTTATAGTCTTTTCACTATACAGAAAAGACTAGGAAGAATCCCATTTAGATGTTAATAGCAATTTTCTGTGGGTGATGGGATAGGAGTAATTTTTTGTACATGTTTAGATTTTTCAAAAAGTTCTAGGATAAACATATGCTATTTTTTACTATAAAAATGCCATGAAAAAAACAGTTTGTAGTTTAAGTAGTGGAAGGAGAGAGTTTACAACTTCAGAAAGCAAACCATAAAATGGAAATAGCACATTCGACATTTCAAAAGCAGGAGTACACAGTAACAGAACAGAAGAGAATTTGGAGAAATAAAAATGTTAAGGCAGCTAGAACTCTTTGGCAGATGGATTTCTGAACTACAAAAGACAATAAAAAGAGAAGATTTCAAACCAATCGTAGGAGCTCACTACTGAGTGAAAAGTCCTATATATTTCAACCTTCTTACTTATGTGGTCTTCTGATTTATCCCTCGAGTCTATAGAATATATCTGTTGTATGTATCTGGGTATGTTTCTTCACAATTCTGTGCCTCTGTTTAGTCACTGGTCAAATGGAAGCAAGAGTAGAAGCTACCGTATGAGGCTGGCATGGGTGCTAGTTGAGTTAGTGCATATGATGAAGTGCTTGGTACCAGGCTTGCCATGTGGTAAGTGCACAATAAATAGCAACTGTTGTTTTTATTGCCATTTATCATCATTAACATCATTATTATGATCTCAAACAATATAATTGTTCCTCAACATCCAATAATAACTTGTTAAATGTGACTCCTTTTCAAAACGACAGTCTATGGGTTTTTAAATTGATGTTTTCGATTAAATTAACCAGTATGAAAGTATTCATCAGCCTACAGATCGAATATAGTCATATCTCTTTTAAAATTTTGTTTAATCATGAGTACTTCCTGTATATTAGGAGGAAGTCCAGGATCTCCTTCTTGAGACATCCCTTCCTCCCCCCAATCCAGAACTGCTTAAAAATTCTGAGGTTCTACGGATCTAGAACAGTCCCTCTGTTCACCATCAAGCTCCGTATTTTTAGTGACCAATGACACTGTCACAAACACACAGCAGCTTAGCTAAAGACTGGACCACAAAGGCCTACCTACTTTGTCCACTGTTGAAATCATGGCCATGCTGGTCAGAACAGCTTTCACCATTACCTGCCGCCTGTTTCCCAAAGTTAATGCACTTCAGTTTCTCTCAGAAGTTACATACCAGGGGCCCTCTGTCCACATCCGGCTCTTTGACATGTGGTTTGGGCTAAAGAATGTGTTGATATTTTATTTGAAATAGTCAACAAGACTAGAAATGTCACACAAAAATCTTTAGAGGTGGAAAATTTGACCACACAGGTTTTTTCCTAGGTAGCAACAAGTGGCTGACACCCTCTTTAAATGGAGCGTGCTCTTTCCACTTTGCCAAAGTCCTCTCTAATCCCTATTTTTCTTAAACATTTTGCCTGATTCATTTGCACTATGTGCCTGATCTTTGTAGGCTTCTGAGCTGGTAGCCCTTTGGCCTAAAAGCTCTTGAGGGACTGGCAAAGGGGTAGAGGAGGCAGTTTGGTGTATAGTAGTGCATCCTGCACTCCCGCAATTTATTGAGAGAAGTGTCTCAGCTTGTGAGTGCGGTAGGCAATGAATTAACCTAAATCTTGGTGAAGTTAAACCTAGCTGAGGATTCTTTAATAATATAACCAAATTTTGTTTCTGCATTGGTAATAAGAATTTCATCTTTCTTTGAAGATCCTGCAGACCCCGAGTTTCTGCTTTTGCTACTTTGAGCTTGATTTTTGTAGGCACACATTTATGAATGCACTCGAGTCACAAAGCAATAAAGGGCTTTACTACCTCTAACAAAAGCAACAGCACTGCCTCAAACATCTCACCCCTCTCCAGAATCAAAGGCCTAGTAAAATCAGCAGGAGAGAGTCAAGGAGGTCAGAGGCAGGCCTCTCCTTTGGTGAGTAAAAATGAGACCAAAGAACACATCAAACCCATAAGAGTCCAAAGTTTGATACAAGCCACTTTGTTTATTGAACTGAACCCTGGAGATAAACAAAAGAAAAGCAAGATGAAAAACAGCACTCCACTGGGGGTGCACAATGAAGCAAGTCCAGGAGGCCACAGATCAGAAAAACATGTGGGCTGCTGGGGAGACAAAAGCATTCCCAAATGAATCTTCAGCATGTGGCAAGAGAATTTTCAATGGCCTGATTCGACGAGATAACGGCAATTATTTCTTCTGCGAGTGATCTGTTAGTCACCGTATATGTCTTAAGAAATGGCCAAAGTGTCATATAAAATGCAATACAATGAAAACTAAATTTGTAGTTTTGCTTTCTTCATTTTCTTAAAACCAGACTAAGGCAAACAGAAATGTGAGACAGAGATTTCAAGGAAACTGTAGAGTCATAGTAATTCGATTCTAAAAACAAATGCTGGACAAGAAGTTATATTTAAATCAACCATCAATCCATCAGGACATAATTTCTAAATTTAGTCATAGATAATCTTTCCATTTCACTGTCCCAATCATTCTATACATAAAATTATACTTCTTACTAAATAAAGTAGATTATTTGATTTTTAACTTTATAAACATTAGAAGGTTATTTTCTTCAGCCCAAGAAGTTGCATTTTAAATATCAAAGTCAACTCCTCAAAAATGTGGAAGAGTGTTTATAATGTACCCATATTGAAGGGTGAAAAGTGAAACAGTGAAAATAGTATTCTTGGGCTCAGCAGTCTCCTGAAAATGCAGCTAAATGCTTTCTTCTGTAGTATGTAGTTCAGCAGGATGCTTTGGGGTGTGGTGCATGATTTTTGAATAAGCCTATGTGGATGAGGAAATTTCAACGTGGTCTAAAACTCAAACCCTCATGCTTTGCATGGGTCTTAGTAAAAAATGAAAATAAATTTTAAGAATACATGAGTAATACATGCTTATACTCAAGTGTTCATACTACAACAAAAATATAAAAATAAAATGATTACTAAAAAGGCACAAAGAAGAAAACAAGAATAACTATAGGGCCCCTGGCTGAGAGATAACTTCTGTTAATATGTCATTAATAGTCTTTCAAAATCATTTTCTACAAATAAATATATTTGGAAATATCCTCATTTTGGGTTTTTGTTTGTTTGTTTGTTTTTGATACTGAGGATTGAACTCAGGGGTACTCGACCACTGAGCCACATCCCCAGCCCTATTTTGTGTTTTATGTAGAGACAGGGTCTCACTGAGTTGCTTAGCACCTCACCATTGCTGAGGCTGGCTTTGAACTCACAATTCTCTTGTCTCAACCTCTCAAGGAAATATCCTCATTTTTAAAAACAAGTTATGTCACATACCCCTTTAGTGAACTATTTTCACTACATAATATACCTTGGACATTTTTTTTATGCAAACAGACTGTAGATTCTATCGGTTTAAATGGATACATAACACTCCCCTGAACCTATCATAAAGTGAAAGCAAATCCCTACTAATAGATATTTAGTTTTTCTCTTTCTTTTTTTATAGTCATTAAAAAATGCAACCATAATCATCTTTGTCTCCACATGTGTTCTAAGATCTCTTAGAATATTTTTGCAAACTGGAAATAGCAGAATAGACAACTGGTCATTTTGATACATATAGCTAAATTGTCCTTCATAATAGTTGGTACCCATCTGTACTCTCATGAACATGTTATGAAAATGCTTAGTTTTGTTTTAATTATCATAAAGTAAAATTTCCCTTTTGATGTACAATTCTATAAATCTTAACACATATATAGATTTATGTTACCACCTCCATACTCAGGATACAGAAGTTTCCTCTTTCAAAAACAAAAACAAAAAAAAAACCCTTCCTTGTGCTCTATTCCTTTATGGTCATATCCTCTCCACCATACACCTTAACCCATGGCAACCACTAATCTGTTCTCTGTCCTCATAATTTTGTCTTTTCAAGAATGTCATATAAAAGGAATGAAATGTATGAAAAATTTGAGACTGACTTCTTTCACTGAGCACAATGCTTTTGAATTTATCCACATTGTTACAAACATTAATACTTATGATTTTTAAAATTTCATTATAGAGATACACCACAATTTACTTGTCCATTCATCCATTGAAGGACTTTTTCTCCCAAAACAGAGCTGCCATTAACACAAGTTTTTTTTGTGCCTGAATATAAATTTTCATTTTTCTAGTGAGATACTGAGGAGTGTGATAACTACATCATACGGTAACTATATGTTGAACTTTATAAGAAATAGCCAGCTGTTTTCCAGGCGGTGGTACCATTCTGTATTCTCACCAGCTATATCTGAGAGCTCCAATCCCTACACATCCTTCTCAGAGCTTCATATTTTCAATATCTTTTCGTTTGGACATTGTGATAGGTATATTGGTATGAGTATGCCTAGTTTTTTATCCCTTTATTAATATTCTTATCAGTCTTTATGTTCAGTCTAATTTATTAATATAAATTTTGACTGATATTTTCTTTTATTGAACATCTTTTCATGTGTACGGACTATTTAAACTCAGCGTTTAGCTTTTTCTTATTTGTTAAAGCTCTTGTTAAACCAAGCATTTAACTCTAAATTGTTACCTATGTTGCAAACATTTTTCCCAGATTGCCATTTCTCATTCATCTCTACATATTTTCCTTTAGAGTTTCTGGCTTTGATGTTTGAAGATTGTCTCCATTTTAAATTTATAGGAATATTAAACCCCATTTCCTCAAGCGCTTGCATAAGTAATTAAACATCTGACTTTATTATCGGTTTCCTTCACCCCATCCCCTGGGGAGAGACTCAGAAATGGGCTAAGCGTCAGGGCACTCAGCTGCATCATTGTCCGAAAGCGAAAAGAAAAAAAAAAAATTTGAACCACCTTACCAGGGATCGTTTTATGCACCTTCTCAAAACATGAGGTAAAATGGTCTGCAGAGATGGAAAGGGAAAGCCAAGCTACAGTATGAGTAGGGAGATTATTCCGATCCTTTGTGGGGAGGAGAGGAAAGGGATGGGGACAGACTGGTGAGGATTCCATCACTTTTCCCCAAACAGGAAGAAAATGGCCTCTCCAAAAAGCAAGAGTTAATTACTAGAGATCTGATTTAGAAGCCATGCACCCCAAACAAGGTTTTAGTGAGTAAATGGCTGAGCTAAGCAGAGGCTGCCACAAAAGAGATCTTCAGGATGCAAGTAGAAGCAGGGTCTCCTTCCATGTTGAGGAGACCAGGGGAAACAAACTACAGAAAAGAAGGGGAAATGTTCACGTGCAGGAGGGTAAATGGCACCAGGAGAAAGAACACAGTGAAGAAACCCTGAGAAAAGCATCTGCAAGAATGTGCGACAAAGCAAATGACTGGCTATCAGCTGTTTGCAGCAGGTGGTATGCCCCAGGAGGGAGAAGGAAGAAAGAAAACAGTACCTGGGCAGGTATCCTTGACTTAGGGAGACATTAAAGCTATATCCACAGTAAAGGCAAAAGTTCTCATTAGTTGTTATTTGTAACTCTTTTGTAAAATCAACTAATGAGTCATTTATATATTATAAATAAATTATTCTCAAATGTGTCCCTTTTTTAAAGGATCTATTAAGAACCCCAGATGCTCATTAGTTCTGTTAAAAATTCCAAACTCCTGTCATACCCAGGATAGGAATGCAAACATGTCCTCTTCCAGTAATACCTGGTCGCCTGTTGACCTGGTAGAATAGAAAAGGAGGATTCCATGATTGGACCTGAAAATAAGTGTGTTACCTGTGCATATATTTTATCTTCAGCATCATTATCTTCAGAGTGGTTGCTTACTTCATAGTTGAGTGTCCCCATTATCAAACGGTGAAATATTTACACATTGTTAGCAATCTATGCAAACAGGAAAAAATAAGTGAGAAGTTTGATAAAATTTTCAGGATAATTAGAGCCCAAAAATACAATTTTTCTCATAAGTTTGAAGAAAGAATTTCTGAATATTTACAATTATCTAGTGATAGTAACAACTGCTTTAGGCATTTTTTTTTCTAGTAAACATTTATAAGACACCAGCTATGACGTATATACACTGTGCTATATCCAACCCATGTTTTTTAAAGGAGCTCGCAGCTTAGAGGAGAGAGACAGAGAACAAGAATTCAAAATTCTGTGACACAATCTGTGATGAAAGTATAAGCCAGGTGTTGAGGAAGCACAAATGAGTAAGAGCCCAGCCCAAAAAGTCTGAGAAAATTTCAAAAAGGAGCTGACAACTGAACAGAGCCTATAAGGCTGAGGATTTCCCTACACTTAGAAGAGCTTTCCAGGAAGGATGTGTGAAGGTATAAAAGCACAAGCAATCAAGTAAAAACAAGAAGTGCAGATGAAGCTGCTTACTAGGGCTGGAGCTCAGGAAAGCCACTCGGTGGGAAGTGGCGACTAGCAAGGTTGTCCAAGGCCAAGTCAGGAAGGGCCGAGGAGCCAGGCTGGTGGCTTGGATTCCCTATGTCCTCTCCACTTCTACCTTAGCCTGAAATATGCTACTAATTAAAGAGGCCCTTATCTTCCTTTGTCACGTGAATGGAAGCATCCTTCCTCTTAAGGCAGTAGAAATGTTCAGTGTGAGCACTGAAACCAAATGGTCATCCAGCTTTAACCCTTGAGTAGCTGAATGCCCTGGACAAATTATTTGCCATCTTGGTTTTTTTCATTTATAAAGCAAGGATAATAATTGTACTTTCCCCATAGGTTCAAACTTAGAATTTATGAGTCAATATGTGTAGAAATACTTGGGACCTAGCCGATAAATAGTTCGCAATCAGTAATTAGTTCTTCTTTTATTAGATGGTCATAGAGTTTTCTGGAGTTAATAATATGCTCTTCAAAAGTTTCCTTTCATCATGTGCTTTCCCACTGGGTATCTGATTTGGCTACATGTGATTTTTGTTTTTTCTCAGTTTGGCCTGCCCCCTCCAAGGACAACATCCTTCCTTAAAAATTGTTTCTGAAGCACAGCAGTGTATTGCTATTGTCAGGCTGGTCTGTGTGATCCCCATCCGGCCTAGCTGTGTGGGTTTGGCTGTGCCACCCAAAGTACAGCCCAGGCAGGAGAAACCTATATCCCAGACTCCCAGATTATGGCAGCATAGAGGTAGACTTTCCATTCCAGAAAGCAGGACACCATTGCTATCACACCCCCACTGGAGGCATTTCATTTGATTTTCTGAAACAGCAATCTGCCAACTCTGTGGGTAGTAAAAATAATAAAAAGGTGTCAGCTATAAAGACTGGGAAAGAAACCAGAGACCAGGCAGGGAATAAGTAGACAGCTGCAAGGGCACTGTCAAATTTTTTCCAAACTAACCACAAACGGGTGTGGTTAGTTGCCAGTTTGGCAGACTGTTTCATAGTCCAATTTATGATTTAGAATGGACTCAACAAGGGTATGGGGTCCAAACACAATAAAACTACAAATTAAGTGTTATCTTTTGGACATTAATGACAAAGTCCCTATGTGGGCATTCATGCAAAAGTTGTGACTAAAACTCCTCTTTCAATTAGAGTGTCTAGCTGTAACTGGACATTTCATCCGGGAGCATGAGCATGATAAAAAAAAAAAAAAATGTGATCCCAGTCCCACGGGCCACTTCAGAATGTAGAGGGCATGAGACAAATAATGACACATTCTCTAGGCCTCAGCTTTTCCCAAAGCATTTTCTGATGAAAAAGTTCTGGTTACCTTGGTATTAAAAAGAACCTTAGGCTGAGCAAGGTGCTGCATGCCTATAATCCCAGTGGTTCGGGAGGCTGAGGCAGGAGGATCGTGAGTTCAAAGCTAGCCTAAGCAACAGCGTGGCACTAAGCAACTCAGTCTCTAAAAAAAATACAAAATAGGTCTAGGAATGTGGCTTAGTGTTTCCAGTACCCCTGAGTTCAATCCCTGGTACTCCTTCCCCCAAATAAAAAGAACCTTAGGTCTCATCTTGCCTATTGAAAGAGCATACATAAGAAGGAAACTGAGGCACAGAGAAGCCAAAGGGCTTTCCCAGAGCTGTTATTAGTAACGGAGTGGAGCTGGGGATATTTGACTGCCAGACTTTCTGCACAACAGGATATTTAAGTCACTGGGATACCAGCAAGCTTATAGCAAACATTTCCTTGCTGATGAACCCAAGTTTCACCTGCCTGTGGCTACAGATTAGGTCACATTATCAAAATCTCCAAAGAGCACTCTGCCTCTATCCCCTTTGGAAATGTCTCCCCTTTCCAAAGTCTTCCCTCCTCATGGTCTGCTTTGTCTTATTCAGGGACTGTCTGCAGCCCCCAGCTCCTTATTGGGAGATGCAGACTCTCCATTAGCTCAGCTGCCGTGCCCTGCTGGGTCTTCCCTGATGTACCATCAATGTCTGCACGTTTTTGCTCACCAGTCACTGAACAAGAAAGTGTGCTTTGGTCTGAGAATAGGGACCTGGGGTAGGAAGGAACACAGAGGACATGTGTCATTCACAGAGTGTGTCTTTGGCCACCTTGATCTGAAGCAGGACCCTGTGTACCCCACTCCTCTTGTCTTTCATAAACACAGCTCCTCTGTTACTTGCCCTGGCACCATTCCCGTAGGACATCATAACCAGGCCTTGAGCCATGAGACTGAAATGAGGGGAAGACTTGGAGCAACTATCTAGTCAATCTCTGCCTTCCTATCCTTTGGAGGATGTTTAGGTCATGAGAGCTCTGCCTTCTCATGGGTGTATTAATGCCAGAGGGAGTTTTGTCCCTTTTCACTCCTTTTATTTCTTCTGCCATGTGAGGACACAGTGTCCCTCCCCTCCAGAAGATTCAATAACAAGGCACCATTTTGGAAGCAAAGAGCAGCCCTCACCAGACAACTAAGTCTGCTAATGCCTTGATCTTGGACTTCTCAGCCTCTAAGACTGTGAGAGATAAATTTCTGTTGTTTATAAATGACTCAAGTATTTTGTTATCAGCAGTATAGACAGATGACATACAAACAGGTATGATAATAAACAGGTTATTCGCTGTGTGCCACTGGGGCTCAACCCTGCTGTGGACCCTCTCAGAAACTATGGAGGAACTTGGCTCAGAATCGGAGCCAAGACTAGAGTGGAACAAAGGAGGCACCTAGTGAAAAGAATTTAAGGGGACATTTGCTGTCACGGTCAGCCAAGTTCAAGTTGTGCAAAAGCAGAGTTAGCCCTGTTCAGAATCATCCCAGGGGAGGATGGGAAGATGGGAGCATTATATCAAATGACTTTATCTCCCATTGATCAAGAACTATTCCTTGCCCCAGGAATGCTAAAGTTCCTGAATTTGTATGTTTGAGGGAGGAAGTTGTCCACTCTCTAATAACTGCCTATGAGAGCTTCCAGTGAGCATGGATGAGCAGAGGTGATAGAAGCAGGTCATCAACTGTAGGCGCTACTACAAAACAAGTACCAACAGCATCTTGAATATACATCAAAATTATGAAACCCATGGTAAGACCTCAGTATTTCTAAGTTCTTGTGCCTCCTATAACTCAGATATCTCAAAACTCAAAACAGTTTAAAGGCAAAAGCATGTTATCCTTGTAGATGCAAAAGAATAATGATAAAGCTAAGATTTAAGATACATGAACTTTAGGGAGTTAGTAAGTATAGGTCTTCATAAAGACCTAAAAGAAAGAGAGATCAAGCTAACGAAACTCACTGGAGAAATCACGTGTCTCACACTAATGGGTTTGTGCTAAGATCCTCCCCATGCACTGTCAGAAACAGTCCACAGTCCAAGCACAGCCTAGGCAAAATGTGGAGGTGGATCTAGAGGGGCAGCAACTGAAGCCATGGTGAGAGTCCTGCTCCCTAGAGCAGGAGATCTGAAGATCACTGTTTGATGGAAGCCTCAATGGTCACATTAGCAAGGTTTAAAGAGACAATGGCAGTGCTGCCATTTTTGATCCAATGTATAGCAAGAAGGGTCATTCAGTCTCGACAACTATAACCTGCTCTCTAATCCTACAGCTACACTAAAACTGTTCTTGGCCTTGTTAGTGGACAACTCCAGGCTATCAAATACACCCATTACTGTAAATAAATAAAATTATTTGTTAACACACCCTTAGAGCAAACTGCAGAGGGGAGGGGAAACAAATAAGAGACAAAAGATGGAAGGAGAGGTATATTAAGGAAGTTGGAGGAAAAGCCTTATGTATAAATAAAAAAAGAGAAAAGGAGATAAAGGAAGAGAATTCTTGGAGAAAAAAGAGAGGAATAAAAAGATTTTCATCAAGTTTCATGAGTTGTATGCACTTACACCTCCACCTCCCCACAAAATTTTCAGCAAAATTTCATATTACTCATTGATGACTTGGGACATGCCTTGACCTGAGATTAACCTCTTACAGGGAACAGGAAAGAAGAGAGAGGGCCAGGAATCCAGTTGTCTCAGCTACCCTAGAGCCTCTTTCTTCAAACAATCTTCACTTAGCTTCCATGACACCACACTACTTTGTTTTCTGAAGATTTTCCTAACTTATTTTACTACGCAGTTTGTGGGTTCCAGTTCATCTTTCCCATTCTTTAAATAGTGGTGAACTTCATGGTTTCTTCTTCACTTTCATTTTACTCTGTTCACTCAAATCTTTGCCCTCTCTACATTGTCATACAGAGATGACCACACACCTATTGCCAGTATCGATGACCCTCAAAAACTTTTTAAAAGACAGGCATTCTAGATAAGTCCTCAACACTTATGTCCAAGAGCCTACTGTTCAGTTCCATTGACTGCCCCACAAACACTCCAAACTCAAACTAAGATCCATCAGAATCCCATCATCCATCACCAGAATTGTTCCTCTTCTCATGTTCCCTGTAAGAGTGAATGATACCAGCCGGTCACTCAAGGCAGAAATCTTGTTCTTACCCATAACTCCTTTCTCTCCCTCGCACCAACCAATAGTTAATTACCAAGTCCAAACAGTCCTAACTGTTCAGATCTCCTTACTATGTCATTGTCCACCTCTATCGCTGTCTTGACCCACTTCCCCATCAGCTTTCATTTGGGTTACACTAAAAGTCTTGGAACTGGCTGTTTGTTGTCTGCCTAACCCCCATACCTTCTGCATATTAAATTCTTTACATTACACTCATAATTTTTTTTATAAAATGCAAATCCCATGTTGATTCCTGCTCAAAATACTTTAGTGACCCCCTCATGGCCTGCAGGTTAATGTCTGGACCTCTATAATAGTTAGTGAGGCCTTTCTTTAGACCCCTTCTCCAATATCATACCTCCCTATGCTTTCTCATACACTAAATTTGACTCTGCCAAACTAGCTGTGCTTCTATCACCTGGCTCAGTTCCTTCTGACTTCCTTCCACATGCAAGGTTCTTCTCATCATGCTTCCCGCATGCTCCTGGCTAATCCCAACCCACCTCACAGGATTTAGATTACATGTAATTTCTTTTAGGAAACCCTTTTTGACCCCTTCCATTGACTTAAGTGTTAAGCCTAGGTTCTCCCCACGCTGCATAATTTACCTCTCGCCTTAGCACCTTTCCCACAGCACAGTAGTTGTCTATTTTAAAACGTGTTTGCATATTGGCACTTGCCCAGTGAAGAGGTGGAATCTAATACCCCTCCCTTGAATGTGAGTGGGGAGTCGCTCCTCCAGGAATGGAATGCCGTGGAAGTGGCGCTATGTGAATTTTTAAATAAAGTCAGAGAAGGCCATGCAACTTCTGCCGGTTTCTCTCGAGAGACTAATTTTTGGAAGCCAGTCACTATGCAGTGGCTGTTACGGTTTAGATGTGAGGTATTCCCTAAAAGCTCACAGCGGAGACACTGCAAGAACATTCAGAGGAGAAATGATGGGTTGTGAGAATCTTAATTCAATCAGTGATGTAATCCCCTGATAGGAATTAACTGAGTGGTAATTGAAATGGTAGGGTGTGGCTGGAGGAGGTGGGAATTGGGGCATGGCTTTGGGTATATATTGTATCTGGCTGAGCGTATCTCCCTCTTTTATGCTCCCTGATCATGACGTGAGTTGCTTCCCTTCGCCACACTTTTCCACCATGATGTTCAGCCTCACCTTGAGCCCTGAGGAATAGAGCTGGCCGTGTATGGACTAAGACTTCTGAAACTGTGAGCCCTCGAATAAATTTTTCCTCCTCTATAATTGTGCTGGTCCAGATCCTTTTAGTCACAGCAGCAAAAAAGCTGACTAAAACAGTGGCGAAATGGAAACTACAGACTACCCACATTTTGGTATTGTGGCCACAGCTCCAGCAAAGGTCTCAGTAAGCATCAGCCTCCAGAGTAATGAGCAACCTTTGGGTGATTCTAGTCTCCAGCCTGTGAACTTCCCTAGAAGACATGGAACAGAGATGGGCTGGTACTCTGAGCCCTCCCTAATTAGAGATTTGTGAGCAAAATAAATTGTTGCTTGTTTTCAGCAGAAAGTTTGGGTGGCTTTGTGTGTAGCAACACATAACAGGAGCACTTGTCTATTTTCTCAGTATACTCTTCTTTTTGTGACAGGGCTTATTGCCTGGGCTGTCCTTGAATTCATGATGCTCCCTTCTTAGCCTCCAGAGTAGCTGGGATTACAAGGATGTGCCATGGTGCCTGGACCCAGTATAACCTTAAGGGTGAGGACAATGGAGATTAACTGCAGCATCTCTAGCACCCAGCGGACAATAGATGCTTTATATATATTGAATGCAAATGAAAGAATAAAATATGGTTCCAGCTTTGAAAAGCAAGTCCAGAGGATCAATGAGCTTCACTGAAAAGATGGAGGCCATCTTGAAATTTGAGGAAGGAATTTGAAGAAAATAGATAATATCCACATAGGCTCTATAACTGGCATTGGGTTCTGCTTCTTGTATCATTGGACATTCATGGGAGAAGAAATAATATGAATAATATGCCCAATCTTCATTCAACTAAAGGTTTGTCCCAGTGTTCTTAGTTATAGAACTCAATTCCCCAGAATGACAAAAATCACATCCTTCTTTAAATTCGTGGCTTCATAATGTACAGATGTGAGTCTGAGGAACTATTTGTAATGTTTACATTGTACAATTTTACTCTAGGTAAAGGGAGTGGCCCCAAAAGACCATAAAACTTAAGAGCTATGGATACTTAACCTCTCCTATAGCTTTCCAGGGACTTTCTTCGCTTTCCTGAGTTAAAGAAAGTTGCCTGTCAACTCTCCTGCAGGAACACCACATGTCATCTTCTGTGGTCCATAACATTTGGGCTTTCACTCTTCACTAACAACTATTTCCATGGGTATGTCAGTGGTTGCTTGAGTATGTGTACTTGTAGCAACAAGGTACAAGTTAATGCTTTGGGTAAAACTAGAAAAAGCACCCTCTCCCGGCACTATCTTTGATTGTGTTGCTTTTTCTCACATCCAAGAGTAACTTCTCTGGGAAACCACAATGTCTGACTTTTGATCTGGCCCAGCCTAAGTCAGACAATCATGGATCAGTTAGTTACTGACAGCTTCTGTGAGTGTCCACACCCCTTGACATTTGAGATGTGTCTGGAAGTCTGACCAGAAAGAAGAAGAAAGATTGCTAATTGGGATTCACAAGGGTAGCTCTTCCATGAGCTAGGGCATTGCAGCAAAGGGAGTTATGTATCCCTCTCTGATGAATGTCTTTGGTGGAATTAGGTCCTTGTTTATCACTTACATTCCAGTATTCACTGAAGAAGGCTGGGAAACTGAATGTTTGCAGATGGAAGAAATCACACTGCTTCAGAGCCAGATGTTCAGCTCATCAGCACGAATCAATATGTGATTTGTTTGCTATAGTTAGTGCTAATGCTTATTAGGTGACAACCTAGGAAAGGTTCTCCCTTAAAGAAAATAAGTAGACATAGCTTTTATGTGACTAGCAGGGCAGTAGGTTTGTTTACCACTACATCACCACAAATGTGGGAGTCATACCTTGCCCTGTGATTTAACAATGGCCATGGCATCGCTGAGCCATAGGAATTTTCCAGCTCCATTATAATCTTATGGAACCACCAACATATATATATATATGCTGTGGCATAGGAATATATATATACACACACACATATATATATATACACACACATATATATATACACACACACACATATATATATACACACATATATATGGGAATATATATACATATATACGTATATATGTATATATGTGTATGCATGTGTGTGTGTGTGTATATATATACACACACACACACACACACACATACATGCTGGGAAATTCCTATGGCATGGCATTTAATCCATTGTTAAGTCACAGGGCAAGGCCTGACTCCCGTGTTTGTGGTGATTTGGTGGTGAACAAACCTACTGCCCTGCCAGTCGTAGAAAAGCATAACACAATCCACAATCACGTAACTACATGATATTTAGTAAAGATAACAAATGACTCTGTTACCGGCTTACGTACTTATGCTATGTGTTGTTTCGCTGGTTTAGAGTTTCTCCTTCTACATATAAAAAAGCTTACTCTAAAACCAAATGCCATGTTACCAATGCCTTGTTTGTGCCAGCAGCAGCATCCTCATGGGTTTGTCTTGTATTAATCACATCTCTAGATTGCCTCTAGAAGCCACATCGACTCATGGACCTATACCATCTAAGTCTGTGTGAGGATATTCTATGATGTTCACACAACCACCAAATCGCCTAACGGCGGATTTCTTATGACATGTCTCCCTCAGTAAGAGACACATGACTGTAAATGTATCTTTATAGTATTTATTTTCAGCTTATTAGGTTAATGAGATTGTTTTGTTTTCCATAATCAATCAGAAGATCTGTTTGTGTTTCCATAGCATGTTATTTTAATTCCTTTCTTGTATACTTAGCAAGCATTTGGAAAGCATGTGCGTGTCAGGCACTGTGTTAGACATTTGATAAATGAAAATGAGTTGGGCAAAGTTCCTGCCCTCAGGAAGTTTGAAAAGTTAAACCTCTGAGGGGAAATTTAAGATGATTTTCAAAGAAGATCACTGGGCATTTCAATATATCACTGAAGGAATAGATTTCATAGTCTTCAAAAGACCACATTATAGGTAAACAACAAAAATCCTTCTTTAATCACATAAGGTAAATCACAGCATCTTTGTGCGAACATTCTCACTATCCTCTGAGTGGGTGTGGAGCGTGGTAAATGCTAAGCAGTAGCAGTACCACTCTCTTCAAGTTATTCTCATAGGAAGAAGGGGCAAATAAAACAGAAGAGGAGCTGCTCTTTGGGAAGTGTGAACAGAGGACTCCAGACACCTTCTGATCTGATCTTGCCTCTCACACCCCTTAGTCCCTCAGAGAGCTTTGCAAATGCCCTAGGGTTGTACTACATCACCACACTATTTGAAAACCACAGGCTGAGCAGCATCCCAAATTCCCTCTAGCTCTGAGAGTCATTGAAGTTAATGTTTGATCACTTTGTTGATCACGGTGTAACTCCGGATTCATCATTTCACCTCTCAGGTCTCAGTGGGCCAACTTGCAGCCACAGTGTCCATTTGCCCCATAGATTGTGAGTTCATTTGTGTATAGCCTGGGCTTATTCAACCTTGAACCTCCAGGACTGACACACGGACTGGCTCCAAGTAGGTAACAAAAATGGACATGGAATGAGTAAAACAACGTGCCAAAGAACAAAGATCTGATTTGATGCTACTGGGAGAAGCTACTCTGAGAGTAGTGGGAGCGGGAATGTACTCTCTGATCAACTTTTTTTTTTTATCTACTTCCCTGGACACACAAACACATCTCTGTGCAAGTATGAATACTCATGCAGACACATACCACACACACACATACACACCTTACCCTTATTCTGGGCAAGAGCAGTGGCTGTAATACAGAATGCCCTGCCTGCCTGTCTCTCTGTCCTGGATACCCAATGTTCTAGGGCTCCTTCCTATGACATTTACTTATTACTGAAACCCCAAGGAAGCTGACCTCTATTCACTCCATGCTCCTCTCTACTTCCAGCCCTTGCTTCTTCCTCCTTGTGTTCAAAGTAGACACTCGATACATGTTGGTGTCTCCCCCTATTCTCATGACGGGATCCTTAGATGCTCACTGACTTGGTCCAGCTCCTCTGGACCTTCTCCAATTAGCTAGTGTCTTTCCTAAAATCAGACTCACGGTTCTATAAACAGTGCTTCTGTGGGTGTGGCCATTTGAAAGCAGAAAGATGAGTGTTTCCATCTGATAAGGATATTATTCTTCTATTATTCATCAAGCGTTTTATACAGTTGACTCACTTTACATGTGAAATTGATTAGAATGTCCTCATCTTCTTTTCACAAACCAACAAGAAGTCAGTCCTCCCCGATCCTATATTTTTAATTTTTTTTTTGGGGTCCCAGGGATGCTTAACCACTGAGTCACATCCCTAGCCCTTTTTATTTTTTTATTTTGAGACAGATCTCTCTAAATTGCTTAGAGCCTCCCTAAATTGCTGAGGTTGACTTTGAACTTGTGATCCTCCTGCCTAAGTCTCTGGAGCTGCTGCATCCTATACTTTTATATATTTAAAAGTACAGTCTTCAGATTTACATTAATCTTTACTAAAAATCATTTGTAATTCTTGAATAGTGTTCCAGCCTACTATTCTTTTCTTCTTGAAAATCTTTATTTCAATATACATTGCATTCAGTATCTCTCAAAATGTGTAAAGGCATCTATAAATTTCGTTCAAATTATGGATAAACCTGTGGTCCATTTACCACTTTCTTAACTATCAATAAATCTATCACATTACATTCAGTTAAGTTTTCTGCATTTTGCAACCCCCAGGAAATATTTTAATCTGACTGAAATCAAGATCCACTGGTTTTTAAGAAATTTTCCTCTTCTGTCAGTGTCAACCCTAACATAAAAGGAAATGAGGTTAGTTCGGCATGGCTTGCTTTTGGTAAACCCACACTGTTTTCTTTGCTGTGCGCTGACAAACCATCTGTTCATCATCAGATGCCAAGGACTGAACATTAAAACTCACGAGTTCCATGAATTTACTTTCATTATAAGTTAGATTGATTGCACGTAGTACTAAATTTGTTTTGCTTCTATTGATAAAGCATAGCGTATTTGGGCAAGATTTTGAATACAATGAATCTCAAATAAAAAATATATATTTATGGTTTGTCAAGCCCCTGATTCTGTCACAACTTGAGAACTGAAAAAACATGGGAATCTCACCCAGACAGTGCCCCCAGGGGTCACCAGGCCACTATATCCACCTCTGTGTTTATGTGGTGTTTACCTCAGTGCTCTTTGCTGCTCTTGTGTCCCAGACCAACCGCATACTCATTGGTCTGATGCAAATGACTGCGTAATTGGTAGGAAAAGCAAGGTGAGTTTGGTGGTTTGAATGTGTTGCCCAAAGCTCCTGTGCTGGAAACTTAATCTCAAGTACACATGCTCAGAGGTGAGGCTGATAAGAGGTGATTAGGCCACAGAAGCTCTTCCTCATAAATTGATTATTGCCATTATCAGGGAGTGCCTTAGTTATCACAGAAGTGGCTCCTGATAAAAGGAGAAGTTCAGCCCAATATCCTCTCTCCTCTCATGTGCACTCACTTGCCTTTCTGCCCCATTAAGACAGAGCCCAGAGAACCTGGCTAGATGCTAGCACCATGCTTCCTAGCCTCCAGAACTGTGGGGCAAATAAAATTCCTTGTTTATAAATTACCAGGCTGTCATATTCTGTTGCAGCAGAAAATGAACCAACACAGTGACATACTAGAAAGAAAATAAGTCCACTAAGATAGCACCAGCCCAGAGACAACAACCCCAGGCCAGTATGGACGCACAATAAACACGGCCACGAGGATGGAGGATTGCAGCCTATATTTTAACCCCTCCTCACTCCCAATGTGTAGTGTGGTCGAAATAGATAGTTCATAAACAGAACAAAATAAGTCCATACCCCCAAGTCCTTTAAAGAAAAAATAATAATAGCCAAGGAAAGTTTGAGGTAAAGTCTAGCTCTTATACCATTTATTTTTATATTTAATGTGCTCCAGATCATAAAGATAAACAGAGAGAGTGATGGAAAGAGGCAACTAACTCATAGTGTGCCTCTTACAGGTCTGTCTGCCTCACAGAGCAGGCCATTGAGATTGTCAACAGTTTGACAAGCACTATTTTTGTTGTTGTTGTTGTTTTTGTTTTTCTTTTTGCATGCTTTGTGATTTGATATTTCAGGAATTTTAGGTCCTTTATGTGGGAAGCTGGCCTTCACAAATGAGAGCCCTCAGAGTTTCATTTCTAATTTGTATGTATCTAGCTATTCTTCCCATACACCCTTCTTTCAGGAAAATCCTGATGAAATCCCCATGGAATGAGTTTTCCTCTTTGGTTTAGACTATATTTACAAAAATTGCTAGAAAAACACAACATTGCCTCCCTCTCAGGAAGAGAGTTGTAAGGCAAGTCTCAGTACAGACAAAATCATTATCATGGTCACACAGGAAGCAACTTAGTTACCCCCTCAAGTTCTTAAGTAATCAAGGGTAAGCACACAAAACTAAAACTAAAACTAAAACAAAACAAAAACTAACGTTGTATTGATCAGGAAATATATTTTGGGATGCATTAGGAACAGGTGAGGTATCCCACATAGTTTTACTTGACTAAAATATTCACAGAATGTAGCAGTGCTTTTTGTTGTTGCTGTTTGTTTTCTTGCTTCTTTTTATTTTAAATTCTTAACTAAAAAGTTGCTATGTTATAGTACAATTCCATTTTCATGTTACTGTTGGAAAAACAAAGTTAAGGGCACAGAAAAGAGATCAGTGGTTTCCAGGGGTTAAAGGTGAGAACCAGGGCTAACTACTTTTGCGGGGGACAATGGAATCATTCTGCTTCTTAAATTTTTGTAGTGGTTGTGTGAATCCATGCATTTTTTTTAAATCCATGGAACTTTACACTAAGAAGAGTGAATTTTTCTATAGTAAGTTGAAAAATAAAATAAAAAAAATTTTTTTTAAATATTTTTCTAGTTGTGGATGGACACAATGTCTTTATTTTATTGCTTTGTATGTGGTGCTGAGTATCGAACTCAGGGCCTCACGCATGCGAGGCAAGCGCTCTACCGCTGAGCCACAATCCCAGCCCAAAATAAAATTTTAAGTTGCAATATGATACATGAGAAAAACCATTGCACTTGGGATTCACGTGACCTAGTGCTCCTTTCCCCTTTGTAGAACTAATAGGCAAAAGTTATTTTTGCTTTTATTTTTATTAATAGAAATCTTTGTAAAATTACTGTAGGACATGTGCCAGCCTTAGGAAGCAAGACAAGCTGGCAGGGAATGTCAGCTATCTTTGGTGTTTCAATGTCTTTGGGACGTCTGTATATTATTCCAGGATGCAGGAGGTCTCTGCCAGCATGATGCCACAACTCTTCCCAGTGGAATGCTTCCCCTTTCCTATCCTCCTCAGGTAATTTGTACTCCCCGACCCATCATATGTTAATATATTTTACTAAAATCTTAATGCATTTATTCATACATTTCATTATAAGTGAAATTAACAATTATGTTCTTAGATGTACTTAATATATTCAATAATCAGGCTCTTGAGAGAGCAACATATGGTTCTGTGATTAGATTCAGCAACATAGAGCTATCTATCATGAGTTGTCCTCCTGTACATGCATATCCTCTACGGCTCTCAGCTCTGTCTCTGTCCACTATAAACAGCTCTTGTGATGGAGGAGGTGTCTTCAACAGTATGTCAATAGAAATCCTCCTATCTTGGTAGTCATAAATTATTAATTATCATGCATTGAAATGCTCTTTGTTATCAAACATATTTCTCATGATGCTTTTCCAGGTGTGTTAATGATTTATCATCAGCATTTGTATCTGATTGGTCCCAGGGTATTTGTACACTTCTGGTTTCCGATTCCTTTTCTCTTTTGTCATTGTTTCCTATCTGCGATAGTTCGGATATAGAACATCAAAGGCTTGATTCCCAGCTAGTGGTGCTATCAGGAGGAATGGTGCTAACAAGAGTTCCAGGGTCAGGGAGGCTTCCACCAAGATTTCAGAGGAAAGCCTCAGCGGCCACGCAGTGTCTTTTTCAAGGCTGAAGTCCCTGCAAATGGTCCCTGGCAAGGTGATGCGTGGAACCATAGGAGTGAAGCCAAAGCTGCAGTGGAGACCCCAGGAAGTCAGAGATACTAGGAAAATGGAATGACTGCTGAGAAAAGCAGTAGGCAGCAGGTCAAATCTGCCCAAGAGAATGGCTATGTGGGTTGCAACTGGCAAAGTCCTTTGCGTGGGGCTGCCCAAGCCCTTAAAAGCCCACATTCTACCACGGCGTGTCCCAGATCTGGACATGGAGCTATAGGATTTAATGTTTGCTTTGTTGGGTTTTGTTTTTGTTTTTGTTTGACCTCTTCTCAATATTTTCCTTTTGCCTCTTTTTGGAATAGGTGGCTTATTCCACAATTGTATCTTTTTTTTTTTTTAAATATTTATTTATTTATTTTTTAGGTGTAGGTGGACAGAATATCTTAGTTTTTATGTGGTGCTGAGGATCGAACCCAGTGCTTCACGCGTGCTAGGCAAGCACGCTACCACTGCGCCACAACCCCAGCCCTCCACCATTGTATCTTGAGAGATATAACATTCTTTTACTTACAGAGACTCACAGCTCTTTAAGTGCCTCATGTCCCAGAGGAGACTTTGGATTTGAACTTCAGAGCAATGCTGGAACAGTTAAGGCTGTGGGACTCTTGGAGATGGACTGAATGTACTTTTCACTGTGAGAAGGACATGAGCTTTTGGAGACTTGGGGCAAAATGTCATAGTTTGCATCTGAAATGTCCCCCAAACATTAAAGGCTTGGTCCCCAGAGAGGCACGATAGGGAGGTGGTAGAAACTTGTAGTGGAGCCCAGTGGGAGGCCTTTCAGTCATTGTGTTCTTGAAAGGGATTGTGGGCCTGGGTCTCTTTCTCTCTGTTTTGGTACCCACCATGCTGTGCTGCCTCACCACAGGCCCAAAGCAATGACATAGACTGAAGCCTCCAAAACCGTGAGCCATGATGAACCTTCCAATTCCAGAGTTTTCCTTCACAAGAGCAGGGGAAAGGTCTCCCGTCAGGAGTTATTCTTGGCTCCTCCTTCTCCGTCACCCTTCATTTCCTACTGTTTGTTGCCTCTTATACTCTCTCAGTTCTCCATCCTCTCTAGTCACACTGTCCCTGCCATGTTGAATAGTTTCCCTGTCTTTATTTCTGGACCACAGCCACTGCTCTAAAGGGCTTGGCTATAGAAAATACTCAGTGAATATTGATAGACGGTTGGGTGGATGGGTAGGTGGGGTGGATAAAAAGGAAGGAGGGAGGGAAGGAAGGAAGGAGAAGAGAGGAAAATGGAAACAAGGAAAGAAGAAAAGGAAATAGTTCTTTCTGCTATCATGTGAATAGAGTACTTGCAAATCAGAAATGACCATGCCATGAACCATTTCAATTCTCAGCTCTCTGAGTAGGAGAATAAGCCTAAAGATATAAATTTTACCCTCCCCCAGTCCCCAAGGGTTCCACTGTCTACATAGATAATCAGCATCTGATGATCGACAAGGCTTTACATTATGCCAACAAAAAATAGAGAAATATATGCGCTGAATTCTCGCTTCGTCCTCTGGGAAGGTGATGAGACAAGAGGTGACAGACACCACACCACGTTCCATACACGTGGCTCCCCCATGCAACCTCATACCTATGGCCACAGGAGTCCTTGGAACCCTCAGTAACAGGTTCCAGATTTCCTATTCTTTGAAATTAGATGGCCCCACCTAATCACTTCTTCAAGAGAGGGGAATCCTCTACCTTCACTGCCTGAAGTCTGAAACCCCCACCTTGGAAAGGATACTTGCCAAGAAAGAGGCAGCCTGGTCTGTAAATTGATAAAGAAACTAAAGTAATGAGCTTGAAAACAGAAACACACTCTTAAAATCATCACTTTTTTTTTTGCTAGAAATGAAACTTTTCGCATTAAATCGTGTTGATCCTAATTCTATTAACCAAGAAATGTTTTTTTGAACTGCTGCTATTTATGCCAGTGGTATGACACTAGAGCTTTATCATGTTTATACAGGTGAATGTTTTTTGGCTTTCCTTCTTATGGGAATAAGCCCCATAAAATGAATCCAAGTGTGTATGTGGGTGGGGGTGATTAGCTGCTGGTGATGAGTGTCCTGGTGACTGGTTTCTGGAGCTCTTCACTGTGGTCTAAACATGGACTACTTTCCCTCCTGTGGCACAACTCAGTTGAAACAACCCATATCTGGCTTTGCCTCATAGAAAACTGCATGTTTAAACAAGCTGAGAGGGTAAAAAGCCAGTTGCCAATGGCAAAAGCTTAGCAGATGCTCCCCAAGAACAGAGAAACTTTTTCCTACCATCTTCAGCCAAAGTATGAAGTGAATACCCATGACATGCGGACAAGGGTCCTGGCTCTAACAGTTCCAGTGCTCTGGAGGGCGGGCAATGACAGTGTGACCACGGAGGAAGACTAAAAAGCCCATACAACAGGTTCTATATCCCCAATTGGCCAAAGCTAGTGTCTTTTTAAACCCTTTCTATTAGGTACTTAGTACTGTGCAAACGTGGGTGCCCAATTAATAAACTTTGTTTGTGATAAATGGAAAAGCATTCCAAAGCCATGCACATCACCTGAGAATACAGGAAGACCTGTGATTCAAGGTATAAAGTTGAAAGTGGGAACAAGTCAACAAGTCCCATAGCCAATTACAACAGTAACAGTAAGCTACCCAAATAGTATTAAAACAGAGTGTAACTTTTAGCAGAACTAGATTTTTTACAATCAAGTATCTTTAATCAAGCAAAATATGTTCTCTGCAGGTGGATCTCTTGCTGTTCCAATCCTTTAATTAATTAGTTAATTAAAAAAATAAAAACATGTTTTCTAAAACTGAAAAGTGACTGCAGCAGGGAGAAGAAAAAATATCCTTATTCAAGAATTTGTATCAACTACCAACACACTGATATCTGGAACTCCAATAGAAGAGTCTGCTCATTTTGATTGAAAGATGCCAA
>PVHX01003407.1:0-143907 GCA_004024805.1 Geosciurus inauris | reverse complement strand
GGGCCAAGGCAAAGCCTGTCGTGACAGGGAGAGAGAAAGACCCGGAGGTAATTGGAATCTGAATGGTAGCAAAGAGATCTTAGAAGGGGAGGGGGCAAAGAAATGGGGGATAAGTGTTAGAGCCGACAGACACCTTCACAGTGGCCCCATGAAGAAATAGAAAGGTCCTTGATGAAACCACAGCGAGGAGATTTGTGAAAGAAGTGAAGACTTAACCTCATTCAGGGTGGAGGAGTCTAGAAGCCCAGGCCCCAGAAGGAAAACAAAAAGACTGTGAGGAAGCTAAGGCGAAAGGCCACTCGCGTGGGCCGTGGCTGAGTGTGGGCGGGGTCCTGACGAAACTAAGATATGAACATGTGGAAGCACTGCCACCTGCACCCGGCTTCCCATAATGCCATAATAGCTCCCCACATGACAGGGAGCACTTCCTTCACTCATTCAGCAAGTGATGAGTTCTCACTGTGCTCGCCCTGTCGCTGGGCTCCTTCAGGGTACAGACATGGGCTGCCCTGCGTGTGTGGTGGAGTTACACACAAAATGCTACACACCTTTGGGTGGGGGCTGCACCAGGAGGATCAGGGATGGCTTCATGGAAGAGCAGAGCCTTGAAAGATGAGTAGGATTTCAAAAGGGGAGAGGGAGGTTCCAAGGTAAGGCATCAGGAATTAGCATAACATGGAGATGGGATGGTCAAAGTTGTCTCCAGAGAATGATGAGTTGTCCTAAAGTGTGTAAGAGAGTGTGTGTGTGTGTGTGTGTTGGTAGGGATGGGAAAGTAGTGGTGGGAAATGAAATTGAAGAGTTAAGATAGGGTGACAGCAAGGGCCTCCATCAACAGGCTACAGAAGCCATGCTTGATTTTGCAAGCCACAGGCACCCCTTAAAGGTGTTGGAGGATGGGGTGTGTGGACGAGAGAGTAGTGCTGTGATCCACTCATGTGCTCACTGATAGAGCCTGTGAGCATACATAAGGGCAGAGGAGGAAGGGAGACACTGGAGGTGGCAGACCAGAGGCAACTGCAAAGGCCCAGGTCAGAGAGGAGGAGAGCCGCAAGGCAGGAGGCCGTGTGCTGGAGACGGGGGTGGAGGCTGGGCAACAAGTCAGAAGTGGTGGGAAGAAGGGAAGGGCCAGCCAGTAGTCTAGCTTCAGGGTGCCTGGAAAGATGACCATGGTCATGACAGAGACAGGGAACTCCAGAGAGAAGTGAGTTTAGGGAAGGGAAAAAAAACACACTAGTTGCCATTGGATGCATGATTTTTAGGTTTTGGTGGTGAGTTTCAATGGGGACAATAGAGGGAGAAATGCGCCAAAGTGGGAAGACAGCAGAACTCGGAGGAATGCCCTCATGGAGAGGAGTCAATGCAACAGACGAAAGGGAACGGTAGGCCTTGGGGATGAGCCAAGAAAAGGGAGAAGAGTCCCCCAAAGAAGACTGGAACACAGTTCTGGTTCGAGGAGACCCAAGAAGAGGAGTAAGTAAGCTGCTTGGGCTCAGCTGCTTGGGATGATGCTTATCCCTGGGAGAACAGTCTAAGGGAAGGGGAAGTTGGGGGACTGTGAGAACAGAGGCAGCAAGAGGGGGTGTTGGACATGGCTTTCAAGGAATGGCACAGTGATGCATGCAAGAAAAGGATTCTTGGCCCATCGTCAAGCAGGATTCAATAGAGAGGGAAAAGGCCCCCAGAAAGGGGCCTCTCCGATGGAGCAAGATTGTAGGAGAGGCAGGAAGAGTTGGAGAGGTTGGCCTTGGAATGCAGTGGAAAGAAGGGGTGATGGACCAGAGAACCACTGAGGCCACGGCCACAGGAGAGGAACACACTGGTGGCTCCTCAGAGGAGCACAGTGAGTGAGGGGTGGAGAGAAGGCCACAGAAGAATGGGTGGAGGCCTTGGAAAAGAGATGGGAAGTCAAGCAGGAGCAAATTACAGTGCTTCAGCACTGAGAATCCTGCTGAGGATGGGAGACTGGCTCTGCTGCAGCCTGCCTGGCTGTGACGATGCTCCAGTCCTTCATGTCAATCTGGAAGCAGAGACAGAGCAGAGAAGATGGTGGTGGGATTTCTGTGGATAAGGATGGCACTGTGGCTGCCCATGGGAAGCTGGAAGCAAAGGACCCAAGGGGCCAACCTAGGAGAAATTGGTTGTTGATGTGTATGAGCTTCACCTTTAAGACCCGTGCAGACTTGTCTTGGGCTGGAATTTGAAGACTAAATTTTAAAATTAAAAAAAAAATACATGCATCTGCCAAAAAGAATTGCAAACTAAGTCAGAAAAACAGCTCCTTCTACATCTTCTCCTCCTCCCCTTTGGCTTTCCTGTGCCGAGCCACCACCCCAAACCCTCCACATCCTTGTGTCTTCCTTCCTTGGGGACACATTCTGGTGATGCACCAGTTTCCTAGAATGAAGACGCTGTTTAAATAAAAGTAACCCCTCCCCCACAAAACTGGTTTGATTCTACAAAATTCTTTAGTTATTGCCTTCTCCTTACAGCAGAAAACCAAACAAAACCAATTTAGTGGAAACCTCATTGGTCTTTTGATATAACCTTGATGTTCAACAGGGTTGTCAAAGCTAAATAGACACTGAACAAATTCTACCCAGCTTAGTTTTGGAAATTACACAACACCAGAGTCTCTGTCAGGTCTGCATTCTCCATGCAGGTGGAGAATCCTGGCATCAGGTAAAACTGCCTCGAGTGCTTACTCTTTTGTGAGAGGAGTGTCCTAGACCCTATGAGTGGACGAAGTGTCACAGCATAGATGCCATCCACCGTGACCACCTTAGTCAAGAAGTAGGGATTCCATGGGTGCTGTTCTTCCTCATTCCCTTTAAGCATCTCCAGTTTCTCCCCAAAGCCCTAAGGAAACTTTGGTAGCCACTCTTTGTGTCCTAGTCATTTTAAGTGCATTTGCTATGCTGCTAGTTGGTCAGAGTGGGACCAAGAGGGTCTGAGTCTAGAAAAGGCTTCCATGAGTCAGCAGCCCCAGGCTCTGCCTGGCCTAGAATCTCATGACCACTAAGACACCCAGACATGACTTGAGAGAGACGATGATGTGCATCCTCCATGACCTCGGAAGGCAGAGTATGGACTGAACATCTATGGAAACTGCTACTTCCACTTATCCTTCCATTTATCCAGAGAAACAGCTGTGACCATATGCCCAAATATTCCAGTAAGCTCTGTATATTTTCCATCAAGGCCATATCTAGAAAGAGTGAATTTCATAATTTGACTTTCCATTGTCTTCAACGGGCAATTTCTCTCTGAAGCTTCCAAAGGAGCCACTTTACCTTCACCCTCTTGAATTTGATGACCAACCAAAGACAGGAAGAAGGAATGATTAGGATTGTGAATCTATGATATGCTAAATCCTTTGCTAAGTGTCACCTTTGCTAAACATTTCACAGCACACCTGTTTCATATCCCCATTTTACAGATGAGCAGCTAGGCTATAATATCTGAGCCAACCCTAAGACTGTCCTCTGTGTTTCGTGCCCAGTCTATAGGACTATTCTATTCTGCCCTGAGCATTCTCCATCTCTCCAAACAAAGAATTGCTGCTTCTATTCTGATGTTCCATGCTGGTGTCTGTGTGGAAGAGGACTAGACATCTAAATATGTTGGCTGGAAGCCAGTAATTCCCATTAGTATTACTGAGACCTATAACATACTCAGTGCTGTAGGGACCAAGTGCATAGAGATCCCTCTGCATGACCCACTTTGGAATATACAGAAAAACATGTCCACTGACCTTGTCTTCTTTGCAGCTGAGCTTGGGTGGTCACTTTAGATGCAGAACAAACATCAAGAAATAACTCTAAGGGATGGGGTTGTGGCTCAGTGGCAGAGTGCTTGCCTAGCATGTGTGAGGCACTGGGTTCAATCCTCAGCACCACAAAAAAAATAGTTATTTTTTTTTAAAGAAATAATTCTAAGGACCCAGTGAGCTCAAGGGACCCCTTACTACAGCACCCTGTGCCAGCGGGTCTCCATGCAGCCTTCAGTGGTGGTGGGCAGATGTGCCAATGGGAGGCAGGTGTTGTTAGATCCCCCAACCCATGGTCCCTTGCTCTGCTTCCTGGACATCTCCACCTGGGCCTTAAGGAGCACAGCTACAACTGGAAGAGAAAAATGGGAGCAGGCTGGTGATCGGCACATTAGCTCAGCATGCTGAGGCGGCTCACACTTTATGTAGCAGAACTGTTGAGCATTATAATTTATCTTCCCTTTGGCTTTGAGCCTTCGTTAAGACTTCCAGGAAGGAAGCTTCAGGGAGGAAGGAAGGGAAGAGCGGGGAAGCTGGACAGTTCCCATGGCGAGAAGGTGGCGGGCCTAGGACAGGGGAGGGTGAGACCTCAGGCTGGCTGCTGAGAGGGGCAGGGAGGGCCTGGTGCTTTGGGGCCAAAGTGCTAGTTATGAGAATTTCTTAATGACCATGAGTCCTGAGGGAGGCATGTGAGCTGTGCCTGGCGCCAGCCAAGCTTGCACGGGGCCTCCTGTCCAGATGAAAAGTGTGTAGGGAGTGAGGGAGGAGGGAGTGAAGAGACCTCAGGGCTGCTGAAGGTGACTGATGGCCTTGGGACAGCAAATCTGGCTCCTGAGGGATCTGGCTTTCCTGGAACAAGACACAAAGATTAGTGACTTTCAGGTGAGAAAGAACCCTAGTTCCTGGTTTCTGGAACAAAGTTTCTTTGTGGTTCGAAGAGAGATTCATTTGTGTCCCCCATGCCCAGATTTTTGCTCATGACATTTCTTCCTTCTTTCCATGTGGCCAGAGCCTCCCAGGCCAGCCCAGACTTCACTATCTTCATGGAGTGTCCTCCCTGATGGTCTAACAGGAATCCCCTCCTCTGGTCTGCTGACTGACCACAAGAAGTGATATTAGCCTGAGGTCCAACCGGGATATGTGTTTAGGATGACTGTTTTTGAATGACTGTTTTTCCTCTTAGAGCCATGAAGGTACTCAAAGATCTTGGGGGAATGAATTTAGAAGACTTGACATATTATATAGAGTAAAATGCAAAATTGGCAAGAATGTCTAAATAAAAGCTGAGACTCTGAAGAAATTTTATGAGATTGGAGTGCCACTTTGGGCTACTCCCAACAGGCTACCTGCGTGCTCTCCTCCCCACCTTAGGCAGATGAGTTTGAGCAGTGGGTGATGTGACATCAAGTGTCACATCATGGGAGGGCCCTGTTTCTTCATGGAGGCTGGGCAATGGGGAATAGAAAAGCCTTGCTAATTCGTATCAAGGGACATGGTTTTATTAAATATTGGGAATGGTTTTGTAAATATTACTCCATTTTACATCTGATGAAATTAAGCTATGGTGAGGTAAAATAACTTCCTCAAGTCAGAAAGTAGGTAAGATGAAAGTCCAGGATCAGATCTTAGGCCTAGCAATCTGTTATGACGCCATGCCACTGTGGGTGTCTTAGGAAGAGACACCAGCATGTGTGTCTGAAACTTATCACAGGTCCTCCCCGAAGGTGATTCTTGTATTGACCCCAACTGCCAGCCTCCACTGTTGCAGGCACAGGGCCCAGCTGAGAAAGAGGGCTCAGTTTGTTCCAGTGTTCCTCTCCATCTTGGAATTCCTGGGCCAGGTACATGGAGACTTCACCCTCTGTACCAACATCTAGAAGGCCTCACAGGGCCCCAGCTTGACTTATCTAATTAGAGATGAAGTGATGGATTTGAGCCATCTCTGTTCAATTTGGGGAATCACTAAGTCAGATCTCAATGTCCATATGCCAGAGGTAAGGATTAGATTAGCAGCTGGCTGGTTGTTAACCTTGCTTCACACAAGGAAAATTGGGGTGCAAAATCAAGGCTGGAGCCCCTTTGCTGGACCAGTTTATCTCGAAGAACTTTTCCATCCAATAAGCATCCTGGTTGATATTCTTCATCACAGTCACAATGACGGACTCCCTCTCATTATTTTCAATAATACTATATCCATTGCATTTATTTAGTCTTTTTTAACATCTTATGATATGTCTGATCCAAGAAAATATGTGACCAGTTGAGGAGGAGTAGGGGGGCTATCTTCATTTTGGGCCCCTTTAGCCTTTCTTTGACACTTCCCTGCAGAGGGTGTAGCTTTTGAAGTCCCTCTTGGTAGCATCTATTCGGATTTGCCCCATTTCCCAAAAGGCCCTTCTAACTTCACACTGCACAAACGTATGGCTCAGGGACTTGCCCAATCTTGTCAAGCCCTCATGTTTTCCTTGGCAGGGACTGTGCCACTCTGCTGAAATGGATCAGCTGAGTCTATCGGGCGTTGGTGCCACTTCTTCAGGAGCAGTAAGCAGCTGCTGGGTCCCTTCCCAGGTTCCAAGAGCACTGGTGTACCCCACATCCTGCCTCTTCGGGGCCCTATGCCCCCCAGAAGCACCGGCACACTTCAGAGCCCCCGCTGGCCCAGGGCCTGCAGGAACGTGGCTAAGGGTGGCTTTACCCAACACCCCTTGCTTTCATTCTTCTCTTACCTGTTCCTGCTGGTAGCTCAGGTTAGAAGGGAAAGCTCATTCATCCATTTTGTGAGTATTTATAGAGAATCTGTACAGCTCTGTGCATTGCCCAGGCACATTACAGTGAACTTAGCAGTGAAGAAAATAGACAAAAACCCTGATTCTCCAACTCATCTAATCAACTTCTCAAATGAAGGTATTAGGAATTTAACATGTTCCTCCCTGCCAGGATGTCTCCTTAAAAGAAAAGTCTGGAGAAATATAGTTTAATCCAAAAGGAAGTATTGACAGTAGAATTCCAAGCATCTGTAGGGGAAATATTTGGGACTGAGAGCCCTTTTAGTTTTTCTAGAATAGGAGGTCAAAAAACTACCACTTGTGGGTCCAACCCGGCCCAACACCTGTTTTGTAATGATCCACAAGCTAAGAATCGTGTTTATATTTTTTAAAGGTTGAAAAAAATCAATGAAAGAATATTTTATAAAGATTATATGAGATACACAACTCAGCATTCATAAAGTTTTATTGGAGCACAGCCATGCCCATTCGTGTCCACGCTGTCCAAGGCTGCTTTCACACCTCCAGGGCAGAGTTAGACAGCTGTAACAGATACTGCATATGGCTCTCAACGCCTAAAACGTTACTCTCTGCCCCTTTATAGAAAGTTTGCTGACCCCAGTTCTAGAATCACATGGCAGAGACAGACATTATTTTCCATGTGCATATAAACGGTCCTGTCTGGCAAGCAGGAGTCCCTCTTCCCCGTTTTGCCTCTGGAAGAGAATCATAAAGTGGACTGAATGTCAGAGACTGAAAACCTGTTCCTGACATCTGTTTTCTCTTTGGAACACTGACACAGCTTTCCTAGAGAAGTGTTCGGACAAATGCAAGATTCCTTCCCAGCAGGATCTTTGACATCATTTGCCTCATTAAGATGCAAACTTTCACTTTGGAAGGTTCTGGGCTCCCTGGTGATGGTGGTGGTGGTGATGGTGGTAGGTTTATCCATGGTCTTTGCTCTGCAGACTTAAATACTATTTATGCCTCTGGAAAGAACAAGGGTTCAAATCTCCCCCTCTGCCACTTAGCACATCGTACAGGTATTAAGTACAGGTTTAAGTTAAAACCTCAGTTCTCTCATCTGTGAAATGACCTACCTTGCCTACTTGAAGGCTGTTAAGAGAAACGCAATCACACATGTGAAGGTGTGTGTGACCTGGACAGCAGCTGCAAGTACTGTCCTTTCTCGTGGGTGGGCAGTAACATTAGCTGAATTCTTGTGCTGTGTTCTTTGTGGAGACCAAGTGGAGAGTTGAAATGAGAGAGAAACTTCAACAATATTCTTCTTACCTTCAGTCAGGGTCTCTGCCTGCCCTGAGCCCCTGCTTTCCACCCTCAGCCAGGTCCCACTACTCTCTGGAGTCAGCTTCAGGAGTTCTCACCCACATGGGGACACAGGCCTCTCAAATATGCTGAAGTCCTTCCTCCAGAGTCATCCTTGGAGGATGCTATTGCTGACCACCATTAGGCACCCCCAAGCCTTTGATGAGCAGGATTTGAATACCAGTCACAGCTTCTTTCTCCAATTATTTGCTTACTTTCTCCCCAATCTGTAACCCTCTGAAAGTGCAGGAAGTTTATATTCTACTGTGTGCCCCTGATTATCCTAAACTTCATAACTATGTTCTTTAAGATGGGGGAAAATAGTGTTTTTTAAGTGTTAAAATCTTCCTCCCTTTGGTAAAGGGAACAAAACAGACCAAATTATGCTATGTGCGTGTGAACATATTACAATGCGTCCTACTATTATGTATGATTATAGTGTACCAATAAAATTAATTTTAAAAGTTTCCTCCCTCACTGGACTCTGCCCAGTGTTTCTGTTCCACTGCTCTGTGTGTTATTGACAGCTACATGGTGCTGGGCACCTAGTGGAGGCTCAATAACATTTTTTGAATGAATGCATGGTATCTTGGGATTTTTGACAAGACCTGGGTCATTCTATGGATACCTTTTATGAGTTAATACACATCCCTACACACACTAGGTGCCTAATGCAGGCATGTCCGTGGATGGTGACATTAATGAACATGAATTTGAAAAGTCACTCCCAAATCTCCAAGCCAAATGAACAGAACAGGGCATGTGAATAGGGTCTCAATTTAACAGTAACTTTTTAAAAAAGAACTTTCATTTGCAAGACGCTAGTTTCTTGTAAGTTCTACTGTTTGTTCCATAAGATAATGAAAACTTGGAACTTTGACACATGGCCTAGGAAGTCTATGGTGGCTGAATTGTTTGTCATGTGTCCTGAAAAAAAAAAATCTCCAACCAGGTAAAAGAGTACTCTGACAGTAACACACAAAGGCTGGTACTCACAGCTACTGTCCTCAGTGTTTGGGGAAAGAAGTTTTAATTGTGGGCTGCAGAACATACATCAAATCCCCTGCCATACTTCGGCTGCTTGCTGTTTGTCATGAGTCACCCTGGAGCCCGTCCATCCAGGCACCAATTTCCATGGGAAGCATCGATGTGTGGCCTGAGGTTCGTGCTGATGGATGGGCTCACACAAGCTGGGAGGCTGAGCTTCCGCTTCCCCTTGCTCCTGTCTTCTTTGATCCTTTAGTCACTTTGTCTCCTTCCCCATCTCCCCTCTGTCACCCTCACCCCCTCCAGAGCTGGACTCCCAGTCATTCCTGCAGCACTGGCTCATTGGGTGCAGGGGTGGTGTTGCCAACCACCTCTGCTCAGGGCACATATGTCAACTCTGCTGCCCATGGGTAACTGAGCTCTAGAAAGGGAGAGGGCCAGTACCTGGACAGCAGCGCAAAGAGGTGAGTGGCTTTCTCTGCCTCCTTCCCTGGGGTCCCACAAGAAAACTGCTAGCCATTCTGATTCACCCACTCACTTCAGAGCTCCCAGGGTCCTTCCCAGGGTTTCCATCTGCTCAGCCGTTTCCACTAGCAGATCTATTTCTCATCTACCTTAATGATCCAAACTAAGCATGGCCGATCCCCCTTCCTCGCTGTAAAAATGTTTTAATTGCTAGATGCAATGGTGCATGCCTATCATCCCAGCTACTCAGGAGACTGAGGCAGCGGGACTGCAAATTTGAGGCTAGCCTGGGAAAGTCCCTGTCTCAAAAAAATTAATAATAATAATAACAACAACAACAACAAGTGGGGGATGTAGCTCAGTGATACAGCATTCCTAGATTTGGTCCCCAGTACTACACCAAAAAAGTTTTTTTTGAAAAGTAAAATTTGTACATATTTATCATATACAACATGATGTTTTGGTATATGTGTGTGTGTGTTGAAATGGCTAAATCGAGTTATTTAATATATGCATTACCTCATATCCTTTTATCTTTGCATGTGTGATGAGAACACTTAAAATCTACTCTCCTAGCAATTTTCAAGTATACAATATGTTATTATTAACTATAGTCACCATGATGTACAATAGATCTCTTTCATCTTCCCCTTTAATCAAGCCAAGATAATGCTAGGGTTTTTTGTAAGGAACTGTTCTAGAAACTGAAGGAAAATCCCTAAGACTTGGAATAGGGTTTCCTAAGCCTGGCAGACCTCACAAGATTCCCGTCCTTTTCCCTGTTCCGATTTCATGAGGTTCCTAGCCCAGCCGAGCAGAGCCTTAGCTGACAGGCACATGTGTAGCCTCAGTGTCAACAGCTGGCTTGCAGTTTAGCTATGCCTCTCTGCACTCCCTGTCAGCAGAGGAGGAGAGTTCCACTGTCCAGGATGCTTGCCACCTTTGGTATTGCCAGTCTTGCTCATTTCGGTCATTTTCTTTTTTTCTCTTTTTTTAATATTTTTTTTCAGTTATCAATAGACTTTATTTGTTTATATGCGGTGCTGAGAATTGAACCCAGTGACACACACATGCTAGGCAAGCAGTCTACCACTGATCCACAACCCCAACTCCATTTCGCTCATTTTCATGGGCGTGTGTTAGTATCACCTTGCAATCTTAATTTGCATTTCCTTGAAGAGTAATGAAGTTAAACAACTTTCCCTACCTATTGTCCATTTGGTTATTCTCTCTCATTTTGAATCCTTTGCACCTTTTAAACCAGCTACACACTGTTTCTCAGCTCAATCTATTGTAAACATCTTCTGCCAGTTTGTAGCTCGCCCTTGCATCTCTTCCAGCTCACATGGCCCAGGCGAAATCTTGTAACATAAAACCAGAGTCAGAAGGGAATCTATAGTATGACTCGCTGCTTTTACTTGATTGCATTTCCAAATCACTTTTCAGAAAGTCAATAATATTTATAATTTAGCACCACAGAAGGTGCCCTTGTGTCCCCTCCCAATCAGTACTCCCCTCCACCTCCGGTGAAAGTAAATTCTATCCTGACCTCTGTCACCATAGATTTGTTCTGCCTGTTCTTGACCTTCACGTGAATGCAGGCATGAAGTACATACTCTTTAGTGTCTGTGCATTGTATCTATGAGACTCACTTTGTGTACAGCAGTAGTTTGCTCTTTTTCACCGCTATGTGATATTCCATTGCACACATATACTGCAGTTTGGGTTGTTTGTGAGTTGGCGATATAATGAAAAGAGAAAGACATAATATATATATAATATATAAATAAATCTATAAATATATAAATGAATTATATCATCCTCCTGGGAGTCCCCAGCCTGCTGTCAGCAGCCAGTACTCCTTCTCAGCTACCTCTGCAGAGCACAGCCCAGTCTGAGCTCCACCCTGGCTCATTCATCAACCAGAGGAAGTTCACTCATGCTTATCAAGTCCTTCCTGGCTCTGGTTACCACTTCCCTACTGTGACAGGTGATCTTGACACCTCCTTGAGTGTCCTCTCAGCTAGGGAATGCTTCTGAAGATCTCAACTCTCCAGAATTATAATATAAAGTTACTTTTGGCCTCAGGAACAAGATCTTATGTCACAGGCTCAATGTTTACACCCCAAATTTGGGTCCAGCATAGTCCAATCAAAAGGCAGGACCATCTCATTGTGTATCTCTAAAGCACTACTGGGTGTGCCCCTTTCCTCCTCCTAACAGGCTCTTCACCTGGAAGTAAAGTCATTTGGAAATGCGATCAGGTAAGAGCCAAAGTCCACAGGGAAATTTTACATCTTCATTTCTACAAGCCTTTATTTGAAAATTAACATTTCTTATAATTGTGGATATAGATAACAAATGATAGACACACGGCAGTATCAGTGACTCTACCCTCAATAGAAATCACAGATACCTTACTATCACGTTATAGTTGTTACTGGCATTTTGAACTATTATCTAGACTTACCTTTATTTCAATGTTTCAGAAGTTTGAATCACCACCAGATCTTGTTCTTGATGTGCTAATAAATAAGCAGATATAGTATAGGCACTGTATCACAAACTTGTTCTTAAAAGTATCTTGGTAATTTTATTTCAATCTCATTTATGCATTTAAACACATTATTCTGAGAAGTAGTCCATAGGGTTGTGGGTATAACAAAGGTTAAAAAACATTCAACTAGGAGATCCTCTTAAACCTTTCACAATTTAAACTCATGCAGAGGCTCATGTTGGTGAATTGGAAGCTCTGCATCTGGGCCGGGCAGTGCTGAAATCTGCTCTGTCTCTGTCAGTGTTCCTTTGGCACGGGGGCAGGGACGGGGGATCTCCGTGGGCCCAGGCATGTGGCTTCAGTTTTCCCAACATCCTGGCATTCCAGAGATTCTAAAAGAATAGGGCATCTCTTTTGCAGGTCAGAGGAAATGGGTAGCTAGCCAGCTAAATAGATTTCATGCTTGACTTCAGAGGAATAGCCCAAATGATCATCTGTTTGGGAGAGTAAATTAAGGAGGTAAGCGGGCAGGCGGGTTTTATTTGGTTTAACTTCTGATGGTTTAGTTGCTGCCCTAAACATCTCCAAAGAAGAATATAATTTGTCGGACCTCCTCTCCCAGCCTTCCTCTCCCCCTAGTTCTGGCCAGATCCTGCTTCTCAAAGGGCACTGACCCTGAATTAGTGTGAAGAGGAAACCTTGCCAGGATCACCTCTCTCTCCAAGCCAGTCAAAACATAGCTCTTCTTTCCTCACAACTCCAAATACTGGATCTTGATTCCACCCATTCCTCCCGCCTCCATCTCTCCTAATTGTTAACTGTCCTTACATTTCTTGGACCAGGATGCTCATGAAGAGGCAACGAGTTGTACTCCCTTCCCAGAAGTAAATGCTTCTATGTTCCCATTTGATGCTGAATAAACTATTCGATGGATAAAGTTTGGTAACATCACATAGGAGTCCATTTCCTTGGCTCATGCCATGAAGGACAGTCAGATTCCCTGGTCCTTAAAATTGGGAATGTACACTTCATATTGCCATCTAAATATTCTTAAACAAAATCTCTCCTTCTGACCCACCTGCCCTGTCCTTCACCCTCTGCCTTCTTCGGGCTCCCTACCCTTCCATCTCATTATAGAGGCCACTGGAGTCCTGAGGGGAGATGGCTGAGTTGGGTGAATGATCATCAACACCTCTATCTTTTGTAGAGAATAGAGCTGACAGGGCTACAACTTCCTCCTCTTCCTCCCTTCTCTCCACTAGAGTCACCGTTTTTGAATGTCTGGATGCAATATCTTCCGAGGAAAGAGTGTAGCAGACCCTGCACATGACATTCTTCCAAGGTGCTTTAAGTTCTCTATAAAAAGCTATCATTTGTTGTTATCAGGACCTCTAGCCAAGTTGTTGAAGATGACAGTTTTATTAGCTCTGTTTTTACAATAGTCTGTCTTACTCTGGAGACAAATGGGGGAAACTCTGCCTTCACTCTGGCTTGTTTTATAGTTCTTAGATGTGTAACACAAATGAATGGTTTGGAACTATTTCCAACCCATAGTGATGGGTGTCAGTTTCTTGGATAGTACCAGGAAATCTGTAACTCTGAGCAGTATTGAATTAATTTGAAGGCAAGCTGTTCTGGAAAGAGAGCTGGACTCTGAGTCACAATTGGAACTCAGTAATTCTACTTCTGACCCTCCCTCTAACTCATGTGTGGCCGTGGACAGGTCCTTTCATATTCTTGGTCCTCAGCTTACTCATCTATAAGTGGGCTCAGGAGGCCTGGATGCGCACTAAGTCTCTTCTAAGTCTGTCATTTATTATTCTAATAAATGCATGACCAAAAAAGTCATGAAACATCCAATTATAACAATCCTAAAAAATAACTTTGATTCTGTTTTATATGGTGTTAAAGATTCCCACTTGACTTGTGTCTCTTAACTACTTAGTATGTGTACCTCTGAAATTCTACTACCTTCCCATAAACGATTTTTTAAAATTGATTTTAGACCCGTATAAAAGCCCGTGTCTTATTTTTTTTCTTTGTTTTGTTTTATTTAGGATTACATGTTAACAGTGTAAATTGATTCATTGTACATAGATAGAGGATAACATATCAATTCTCTAGTTGTAAGTTGAATAGAATCACAACATATATGCAGTCATACATAAAGTTAGGGTTATTATGACCATCATATTCCATCACCCGTGTCTTATTATCCAAAGTTCAGGTTCTGAATTGTTAGAGGGTACACTTTCCTTGAGCATTTGTTAAGTGGTAGTTTTATGATGTTTTAACTTTCATTGCATTCAATATCTAAACACTGTCCTATAATCCAGTGAGTGTGAGGTTTGTAGATAGACTGGAATTCACTCTGGGTTTGCTTTCATCTGCTGGTTCTAGTGACCTCTCCCATCTCTCCCTTCTTTCTCAACATGGTTAAGTCAAAAAGACTTAGAGAAGCTCTACTCTGCCCATGACCTTAAATCTCCATGACTGTGAGGAAGGAAAAAACTGTTGCCGTATCTTCATCTGGAAGTTTAACAACTGTAAAATGTGTACAAAGAGGAATATATTGTCATTACTCTATTTTGTGAATGATTAAAATATTTACTCCATTGCTCTCTTACTTTGGAAATACAGACCCTCCCCCCATAAAACTTGAATCTCAATCATGTTTTAATGCTATATTATATTCATCTGTTTGATTTGAGAATGCTCCAAGAAGAAAGAGTAGGGGGAAAGAGTGTCAGAGCACACAATAACACCCCACAGTCTAGCTGCATCAAGGCAAAAGGCAGACCTGTCCAAGCTGCTGAGTGCTAAGCTTCACCTATTTAAGCTTATTTGATGCCACGGATGGCATTTTGGAGGGCTGTGTCCTTTTAGCCAAGTCATTCTCCTGTTGATTAAGGATCTCTCTCTCACCTTCCCATTCTATTCCACCACCACCACCCCTGCTAAGCATACACAAACACTTGGACTTGGACTACATTTACCAAAACTTATACTTAAGAGTTTCATTTACTGATTGTTTTGCTGCACTCCAAATGGCCTAGCATTCTGTAGCTGACAGAGTGTAAATCATGCTTTACGTGGGTTACAGTAGGATGTGATGTTTAGAGAAAGGAAAATACGCTTCCTTGTAGAAGCACCAGACACTGAACCATCTGGATCATAGAGAAAAAAAAAAAAAATTCAGTCATTCATTCTGATGTTTTGTCTACGTAGTACCAAACATCTGGAAGCTGGGTGACAGACTGGATTTTTCACTTCACATCCAGATGTTTTTGCATCATGCTGAAACAACTTAAAGAAGGCAGCTATATTTAAAAGAGTTGGAATAGTAAAAGCATAAAAGTTGTACCAGTTTCATTTGTTTTGAGGGAGAAGAGATAAATGAAACAGAAGCAAATTCATCAATGTTTTTATGAAATGTGCTAGTTTTTTTTTACGCCATACTTTTTGCAACTAAAAATTACAACATCGTGAAGAAATACTCCCAGAAATATTGTCTGTCATTGAAAATACAACAATTTGGAATATTGTTTAATAGATGAAATGCTCACATTTTGCAAATTCAGGTTAACATTTGGACAGTTATAAGCAATTATTTTGAAAAATAGTTGCTTAACTTATTAACTTCATAAGTACATTTATTCCTAACACACAAAGGTGAATGTGGATCAACAGGTTATCAAAGTTCTAACGGAATTTGCAAGGAGACTTTTAGGGTCTTTTAAACATGCATTTTTGAAGAAATGGTCTTATTGATGCAAAACAAAAACATAAGATTCCATTCACTGGAGCCACCTTGAATACATGTCACAAGACCTTAGGCAGAGAGAATTATTTTAACTTTCTGCAACATGACCATTTGAAAAAACATTTTGCATTGTTTTGAGAATTGCATTTCTCATTTGCTCCCACATGAAGTGTTGTGAGATCTAACCCTTGTTAGGAAACATGTTCAGAATTTATTTCTGTGTATTAGAAGACAAGCCACCTAACTCAACCTGGTCTCTCAATTGCCAACAGGTTTTGTAGGTATGTTTTTATGCCATGAAAATTCCAATATATTTTTCATTATTTCCACAAAGGCATATAGAGTGTGTACATTACACATACCGGTATTATTGAACTGAACTGGCCTAGTGCCGCGTTTTTGCTGACTCAGCACATGGTTTCTCTTTCCCAGATTACTAAAACAACTTTTCTCTGGGGTAAAAGCTTTGCAGAAAAGCAAAGGGTAATAGAAATACAGAGGGGCCTTATTTTCAGCCTTAATTATATCAAATCCAAAAGCAAATGCAAAATCAGACTGAATTTTGGGGGACTCAGAGAATCCAGAGTCTCCCCTGTTATCTGCTCCCAACTACCCTCAAGAGATTCACAGTAAGCTGGAACACAGCTTCTTTCTCAACGATGCATTTGCACCCGGCTTCTACCGCTTGGGGTGGCGTCTCCCATGCAAGTTGCTGGTGCCTTTTTTACGCTTTGTGTGCAGTATTTTAAGCGAGGCAAGTCAATCTCATTTTTTTCTGGACTTGCACCAGTAAATATTTCTTAAGCTTCACACAGAGGAAGCTGCATATACACTTTAGGACCTGGGTTGACAGCACTTGTTCACTTCTGCGTGACTCGGTGCGGGAGCCTGCAGGGATTCAGCGTTGTCCGTGCACACCCTACCACAACATACTATGTGACAATGGTCAGTTCCCATACACATGGAATGTTCTCGAAGTTTGGGTCTCTGATCCTAGGCGCCCTCTGCCATCTGGTGAGTGCGAATCGCTGGGCTGCAGGCTAGCTCGAGCGATGGGGGCAGAAAGAATATTGTGAATCTCCGGCCTCCTCTATGCCCCCACTACCTCCATAAGGGCTCACTCACTAATCAATGCGAATGTCGTAGGAGGCCAGGCCCGCAACCGGCATTCCAGAGAGCGAGGACCACCAGCAGAGCTTTAAATAAATGCAGATGTGACAGGAGGAGAGAGATCTGGGGAGGGTGGCCTCTCCGCCCGCACCTCCCTCCGTTTGCAGGCCGGTGCGCCCGCGGGCAGTAACGTCGCCGAGGATGGCGAGCGCACCAAGTGACAGCAGAGGGCAGGAAGGCCCAGAGTTTGAGGGCAGCGCGGCAATGATGTGAGCTCCGTTGCCCACAACCTTGTTGGCCTCACTGCCGCTTCTCTAAAGAAGTTGAAGTATCATTCTCCCTCTCTGCCCGCTCAGGCCTCCACCGTCGGGCCGTTCCTGGGAAATCGCGAACCCGGTTGGTCCGGACGGCTGGGGAAAGTTGGCTCTCCCGCCGCCTGTCTGATCCCACCTCCAATAACCGATTCAACCCACTGCACGCGGACATACACTTCTCGGTCCCCGCTGAATACTGGAGTCTAGGCGCTAGAACCCAGGACTGGGCGCGCAGACAGAAAGAACGTCGTGGAGACGACCCGGCCAGCGGGCCGCGGTGTGCGCTCCTGTGCGTGCGGGCAGAGGCAGCGGAGAGGTCAAGCCCCAGGCAGGCCCCGCGCCGCTGGGAGGTGGAACAGCCTTGCCCGGAACGAGGAACTGCCCGCGGAAGCCGGCACCCTCAGCCTCCTTTATTAAATGACGTGGGGGAAAGCGGAGAGCTAGAAGGAAACCGAGTCTAGCGCACTTTCAGTGTTTGATCTGCCCCGAGCCCAGTTTCAATTGGATTCACAACCTTCCTCACTCTCCTAGTTCAGGGCGATCCCCTCGCCCCATCCCAGGCCGGGACTTCCAGCCCTCGCAGCCACCCTCTCCTACGTTCTCGCCCTCCGATCCGGGCCCTTCGGGTGCTAGTAACCCCCCTTTCGCCCATTCCCGCGGTTCTCCGCGGGTGCCATTGCGGCGCCTACGAGGGTGGCAGAGGTCGTAGCTGCAGACCACTTGGAGGCGGCCCAGGTCCGCCACCTCACCAGACGACAGGTCGGGCCCCCACGCCATCCCCGTCCCAGGGAGTCTGCCCTGGGCGTTCCCTTCTCTCCAGGCACCAACCGCGCCTGCCCGCCGTTGCGGGAGCAGCTCCCTCGCAAATGTGAAGGCCGGAGGAGCTCCGCCGCGGCGATGCACGGCCTCCTCCACCGAGCGCCCAGGCCGTCCCGGCCTGCGGGTCGCCTTCCAGAGCGTCGGGGACATCGGTTTCGAAGCCTACCCTCCATGCCACGGCGCCTCTTGACAACCCTTCGGCCGCGGAGGAGGCCCCCGGAGCTTGGCAGGGCACCGCGCAGAGCCCGCCCTCCCGAGCCGCAGGGCTGGGAGCTTGACTCCGAGTCGCGGGCCAATCCCCGGCATTCCTTTTTCCCTCCCCGCCGGGCGCGGCTTGTAGGACTCCAGGCCTGAGCCGCCGACAGGGGCGAACGCCCCAGTTCTCCGTTCCGGAGGCCGCCGGGCCGAAAGCCACGTGCGCCAAGCAGGCGCCGAGTAGCCCCCGGCGCCGGAAGGAGCAGCCGCGCCACCACCGCCAGCCAGCCAGCCGCACCCGCTGCAGCCGCTCGCACCTGCACCCACCTCTGCCACTTGCCTTATCATCTCCACGCGGAAATGCCACCGACTTTAAACAAAAAATTCAGAGACACGCTTCTCTTGTAAAGAGATGAGGAGGATAGGACTATACGAGCGCGGAGGCGCGGGAGCGCGAACTGACCCAGAGCAACCTGGCTTGGCGCAGAGATTCTTGTACCGAGCCCGAGGGGAGGCAGCAATGGATGTGCGGAAAAGGGAGCTATTAAACGACAAAGTGATAGACAGCTTCAAATTATGTCGAAAAACTATCCAAACCCTTAAGTCCTTTCTGCAGATCTGGCCAGGATCTGGAAATTCCAGTTGTAAGCAAGCACAAACATTCAAATTTACTGATGTAAGTCCTGTTAAAAGGGACCAACGCAGTCACATGGCAATAAATGTAGGGTGATGAGACCAGTGCACTAGACTATTCATTAGGGAGACGTTCTCATGAATTTTTCAGTTATCTTTTAAAGTGCAAAATTTAGCTAAACAAGTTTGCCTACAACAAAATCCCAGATAATATGGTAACTTTCTTAATGTAAGAATTCTTGGTGATGTATCTCCTAAAACAGTATTTACAAGGTCATTGATTTTGTAACAAACAGCCAGACAGAACCAAACTAAAGAACTGCTAAGTCCCCTGGTGTAAATACTTAATTCCATCGTCCAAAAATAGTTGTTGCATAGTAAATCTAAATCACACAGGGCCAAACATAGCTGCTCTTTCCTGAATAATATCTCAGCTTTCCTGGGACCCCAAAGAAGACAAACTGCAATGTCAGTGTTTTGTTCATTAGGGGGAATAAATTATCCTTTCTAGCCTCCTGAAGTTCTCAGGAATGAGATGTGCTAAGCATATATATGAGATTGTTTTGGAAGACGGTGCAGGTGTGGGATGATTTAAATTACTTGGTTTTGTGTTTTTCTAAAGGGTCAAAGGTAGGGTCTGGTTTGGGGGAAAGCAGAGAGAATAAGATTTCCTGAGTGAAAATGCCTATGTGCCTAGTCTCAGATGGAGGAGATAATACAAACCTGAAAAGGCATTAGCTGGTGCAGCCTGGGAAATGATGTACTTACCAGCATGCATGTCATCAATCACAAATTATTTAATATTTGCATTCAACTAATCAGATGACACCACCATTTTGAGAATTTTCACAAGTAAGCAATTAGTAAAATAATCAGTAAATCCTTCTATAATTTCTCACTCATTTAATGGTAAATTATCCTGATGTAACTCGTAGGAATATATAATAGCTAGGGAATTCAGAGTATGATTAAAGATGAAATGCAGGAATTTTAGTTATTTTTTTAACTCATAGAAAATACTGACAATTACTCCAGGATTTTTAAAAGTCATTTTGGACCAAAGAACTAAATTTAGGAAACAAAATCAGAACACTCCTAATATTTGAAAATATTGGTGAGTTGAATATATGATTTCTTAAATGATTTTTCTACATAAAAATTGTGGCTACTTAAAATCTTTGCAAAAACACATAAAACGGCTGTAGTCAGGTATTTTGTCTTATGTAACTAAACTCCTTGTCTATCAACATAAGAAACTAACTGCTATGTTGGTTTAATTCCCCAAATATCAGTAATTAAATTCCCTGAATATAATTGACCTCATGAAGTTGAATCATAGGACATAAAAGCTACTGGGAAACCTATATACAATTATGCAAATCAGTCGTAGTTTTTAAGTCGTTAATAATTAGACAAATTTTCTGGGTTGAAAGAGAGACTGTAAATCTATCTTCCATAATTTTTTACTCATTTTTTAAATATTTTGCATGAGATAAATTATAGCATATAAACATTCTTGGGATCTGTTTTATTATAAAGAAATAATTTTCTTTGCTGTCAGAGATACTACAAGGGCAAATTTTTATTATATTTTTGAGAGTTGTTAAATTTGATGATTAAGCAAATAACTGCAAATCATTCTCGAAAAGTTCTAAGACCATCAATAATATTTTACTTCTAAGAAATGCATTTAAAAAAACAAAATTTGTGACATTAATATTGAGCTTTCATAACCAAGAATCTGTGCATAGAACAGGAAATACATACCAATAAAAATTAAATACTGATGACTAGGTGTAGAAGGACATTAAAAATTAGGCTTGGCCAAAAAATAATCTATTTTGCCAATAATTCTTAAGGATTGTTCATTAGGATGATGAAGCTTCTCAGGGGCGCCTTTCACCAACTCCACACAATTGCAGCTGTGTGTATGTGTTTCATGTGTGTGTGTGTGTGTGTATGTGTGTGTTTTCTTTTCCAATTTCTACTTAGCCTTTGCAAAACAAAGAAATAAAGGGAGGATGGAAATCTCGAGCTACTCTGACACACATAAGGACTTATAGTTTATTAATCGGAGAATTTAGCTTATCCCCCTCACTATTCATCTGAAATTAATTAAGTGTGTAGTAGAATTACAAGGTGGGTGTATCCGAGACAGCAGGCCCTGCTCGGACTAATCAAAAGGGCACATGTTGAATGAGCACAATTTAGTTAAGGTTAATCCAGTGAAGATGATACCTCCCTGGTCTTAATTACTCTAGGTGATAGATTGTGGAATAGGAAAATAGGAAGGAAGGGAAATTCTGCCCTACTGAATACCAGGATTTTCTAATTTAATTTAGCTCTGTTTTCACAAACGCAAACAGTTTCCATTCACAGAGCAGGACCACACTCTTTGGGTTCTTGTTCAAGGTGGGTAAAAGAAAGAAAATAATAATTGCATGTGCATTTTTAGGAAACATAAATGGGAACCAAATATGGTTTTAAAGGTGTTTGTGATCATCGTCTTTCACCGCACACTTGTCGGCTTCAGAATGTTATCACAGTTCAGTGCATTCTTTGTGATTTCTGTTGATGGTTGGTTACTTTTTTGAACTCTCCTCTCAGTGTTGAGACCAGTCCCCGGCTGAAATAGAGACATTGCTGCACCTACAAGATGAAATGAATACATCTGTATTATTCAAAACAATACAATTTAAATATCAATGAGTATGCAGCCAACTCCCATGGATGAATTGCACAGACTTAATATTGAGCAAAAGAAGCCAGATGCGAGAATACTTGCTTTATGGTTCGATTTATATTGAGTTCCAACAGACAGCTCTCATCTATAGTGTTACCAGACAGGATAGTGGTTACCCTCGGAGGAGCAGCTGACAGTGAGTTTCTGGGCACTGGTAACGTTCTGTTTCATAGGCTGGGCACTGGTTAGAGAGCTATGTCCACTTATAAAAACTTCATTGGGTTTACCAATTTTTAAATTTATGCTTTGTGCTTTTTCAGTGTGTGTTTTTATTTCAATAAAATATTGACAAAATGAAAATGAGTAAGAAAAAAATACAAGGTGAAAGATTGAATGGGGACGATATACATTTGAAAAGGCAGAGAAATTACGGGGCTGAAGGCTAAGGATATAATTCTGAAAGTGAGAAAATGCAGGATTGTCTAGCAAAATAGCATTAGCAAGGTTCAAATATATCTACTTTGCCATTTTAGCATTGCACACCCACAAGTGCTTAGATTATGCCTCAGTTTCCATTCTTCACCAAGTATCTGGATCTTTCTTGTTTCTTTTGTGTGTATTAAAGCTGAAGTCTGATTAGGGTACTTAGGAATATTATTCTTTGTCCCCGATTATGGTGTAGCGCCCCCCTCCCAAATGTTTTCTCCATTCACGTGCATTAAAAATCATCAGATGATTTCCTCATTTTCAGTTTCATGATATATTTTCTACTCAAGAGGGGGTATCTGTTTCTGATTTATTAGCATTTGATCCCCTAGTTTCCTGCCATTGATCAAGCCTAATACTTAACTCAGCTGATGAGTTTTATATGAAATCTGATATTTCAGGAAGACGGAAGGTTGAACCCATTTTTAATTTTTTTCTTTTTCTTTTCCTTTCTTTTTTCCTCTTCATTTCTTTCAGAATTTGACGTGCACACAAGACACCTAGTAACGCTCGAAACTGTACTTATTTTTCATTACATCTCCCTGGTAGAAAACTTTTTGGAAGTAAACATGTATTTATCAATAAAACAGATGTTTGTAAAGTGTCATCTACATCCTGTCCTTGTATATACATTTACACTCTCTGGCTAAAACATGCCTTCACCCCACTACTGGTCTGCTGTCTGCTCTGCAATCTCCAGTGACGTCTCGGTCCGTAAGGTCAACCCCTTGGAAACATCTGTATTTGATCAGTTTGCACAAAATGGGGCCTTGCTAATGCTGGACTTCCCTGAAGTCAGCTGCGACAAAAGTTGATTCACCATTATTGCCCACTTGAGCCTCCCTCAAGAAATTTCTTTTTTCCCCTCCGAGACTATACAATGCCCAGACTAACTCCTACTCCTGTGAGCCCAGAGGCATTTGGAGTTCCACAACTTCCCAGCCAGCACCACACTGGGGGAAGACTTTCCCATCAATGAGGAAAATGGCATTCTAATTATTGCTAAAGCTAGGACCATTTGTTGTCCTTTATCCACTAAAAAAATAGTAATAAATGGAATCTGATGAGAAAGTCATGTCAGTCTTTCAGCCACTCCAGACCCTGACGGGTCAGTTCTATGATCCTAGGGCCACCTTGGGGGAGGAGTGGCATTATCCCATGTGTGAGATTTTCCTTTCTCCCTCTCCGTATTCCAGCACTCTTTGTCTCTGTATTTTCCATTGTATGGCCAATGTATTTTTCCAACAGAAAATCTAAAGATCACTACCGGAGCCCTGTTTTCTTTATAGCAAAATAATAATAATAATTTTTATTTTTTAAAGATAGTCCAATAGCCCTAAGAGGCTATTTTCATAGGTGGAATATGTATTTTAATTACCTCAATAGGACAATTGAAATACAAAAGAAAATTTGACAAAAAAATACAGCACAAACTTAAACATAGACCTTAAGACATCATGAAAGAAGTTTCATAAAATTTGAGATATCATTAAATTCATTCTGGTAGAGCATTTAGAAAATCCCCAATCAGACACTTAAAAAATTTGTTTACCACATTTAAAAAATGTTGGTGATCTGATTTGCCCTTCATTCACAAAGAGGGTGGAGAAAGGGCTGAAAAGATTAATGGACTGCCTTCTCTGAAAGGCTTTCCAGGCTATGGGTCCCACGCAGGAGGCAAGAGGCCATAAGACAATAACACTCATTTTTGGGAGCTGTGGGTCTAGTTGACAAAAATCTTGACATGTAACTGATAGAGAAAAATGATCTTTCTCAACAACCATTAAGTGATCAAGTCACCAACATGCAGATTGTTCACCCTTTCCTCAAGATGAGTGTATGGAGAAAGGGTGGACAATGGTCTCAGGCAGCGCCTCTGCCTGTGGTCCTCCCTCAGGCCTCAAGGCTGCCGGCAGCTGCTGCTGGCTGGTCCCCAAGCCTCACCTGCAAGATACCCTCAGCCCTGCTAGGACAGGGACTGAGGCTCCCCACTTGTGAAGAACGCAAGACATCATCTCATAAGACATCATCAGGAGGACACACTGTACGCAAAGTGCCCAAGGCCATGTTGTGTAGGGCACTCAGTCTTCAGCCTACCCATCCCACATCAGCCAGGCCTTCTGTGGTTCATGACTACTGATGCCATCTGGACAAAAATGACTTTGTTTGGACATACTTCAGTAAGCTGCGTCTTAAATGCTCACTGCTCCCCTGTCTTCTGGCTCTTCCAGGAGCCACCAGATTCACTCACATGGAAGTCACAGAGTGACTCACATCACTGTGTTTTCCCCTAAGTGCAAAATAACAAACTGTAGGGATATTATTTAGTCCATCAGAGGAAGGCTAACTCTTAAAAGGTATTGGAGTGGTTATAGAAGCCCTTCTTGGCACCAAAGCTAATGTTCGGTCCCAAATGTCAATATTCTGGAAAACTGGACCTTCAGTTTTCACTGCTTTATGCAAATGACTCAAATGCTTTCCTCACCTCAGATTTCACCTCAGGCTGGTCCCAGGGACAGGCAGGCTCTTAGTCATCTCTGTTTCTGAATCTCCCCTTGGGGAAGGACACTTTCCTGTTCTTTCTCCAGCGATCTTCCCACTTTCCACTCAGGTGGGGCCTCCTCCCAGGTTCCTTGCTCTCTGGGCCCTTTGCCCTTCAGGATATCAAGCACCTCCCTGATGACTCAGTGGCTTTCCTCTCCACCCCACCCCTCTTTTCTTCTCTTTTGACCACGAGGACCTTTCTTATCATTGACCTCATTTAGCGGGTTGGTTAATAGAATCCTGGTTGTCACCTTTAAGGTTGTAAGCTTTAGCCCTCCTGAGAGTTCTCTCAAAATCAGCCTTTCTCAAGTTTCTCCTTTGCTTTGCTCCCCACACAGGTTTTGCTCCTCCATGATACTCAGCTGTGTGGAGGGACGGGGGCTGGCAGGGCCAGCGAAGGAGAGGCTGGAGCTATGACTCCTAGACATCTTGGTTCCCCGTGTCTTCCTCCTTCGATTGATCCATGAAGACAGTTCAGGAGCCTGCCAGGACTTGCCAGAACTGTTCCACTGTAAGTGAAGAAGTGATCAGTTATGAGGAGTGGAATCACTTCTAGGCAACCAGCCTGCCAGCACCATATGAAAGTGCAACCCGTTTATTTCAGGCGAGCACCTCCCGACTCTTCCTTCTGTGGCTATGGAAGCACCTTCTCTATTGTGTCACATCCTGGGAATGTTTCTCCACGAGGGCAGAGCCCAATTCTGTTCTTTACAGATTCTGGCCTGTGGCTGTCTTTGGATTAAAAGTCACATTCAATTTTGTTAAATGCAATTAATGTAAAACATCAGAGTAATTTGGGATTGCTCTGAGCAGTGAAGGAAAAAAGAAGAGGATGCCACCTTTCTGCTCCGGTGATGGGAAATGAACACCCGTGAAAAGCACAGAGAGCAAAGCAAGATCTGTGTGGCCAAGGGAGGGAAGAGATGACCAGTCTCCTGGGTGGGCATGCCTTGGGGAAAAGTCAAGACTTGTCCTGTCAGAGGGGCTCTGGGGGATAGAAAGAAAAATCACAAGGATTTCTGCTTAGTTTGTCATCCAGTTGACTAATTTTTAAGCAATTAACATTTTGAAAATATTTACCCACTACTGAATAACTAATAACTCAAAAACGTCAACTAATTAGATTCCTCTTAACAAGCAAACATTTCTTGCACCCTTAAGCAATTAAAGGCTTCAAAATTCTGAGATATCAAATTCTTTTAATTGCTTTAAATGCCTTAACAAATAGACAATAATTTGATGATTACAAAACTCATCAGTTAACTTACCTTACCATCTGTTTAAAAAATGGCCAACACCATACACATAAATGGGATTCTTCATCTTCTTTGTTTTTGTTTCAATTATTCATTTCTCAGTTCTTTTTTCTTCACATGGAACATGATTTTCACTCAACTGCCAATGAGTCAGAGTTGCCTTCCCAGTTGAGCTAGGTAGCAAATACATGTGGATGGACTTAATGGCTACAGAGGAGGAGCCCCTGAAGCATGCTTTCTAAGGTGGAGCTACTCAAGGGTGATCCCCAGAAATTTAATACATGGAGACTCCGATCTTTGCAGCAGAACTGTCCATATTATAAGCTCTGATCAGATTTGCCTTTATGGTTTTAATCTTCATCTTTCCCCTCAGATAAAGCTTGTCCTGAGTATCTTACCTTACTGATAGTATAGTCTGACAGAAGTCAACTTTGAGCTGCCTCCTCTGGGTGTCTTCTCTTCATTTTACAGCAGATAGAACTCTATTTCACAATTGCTGGTTCTCAATGGGTCTTGGCCCAATTCTGTTTTAACTCAGGTGTTCAGTGAATTTGAGTTTTCAAAACCAGAGAGTTGCAGTGTGAATGGTCCATGCTCCACTGACTAATGAGAAGACCATGGGCAAATCATTTTCCCAAACTTGAGTTTCCTACTCTGGACTCCACCACTGAAGTTCAGTCAGTTCTAACTACTTGTGATACCTAGATTCCCAGTGGCAAAATGTATGTTAAAGAAAACCAGCACTGTAGGGCTTCAGGGGAGGGTGTGACAGGTGTGAGCTGGAGTTTGGGAGGCCCTGCAGTGGAGGCCATGGGCCAAGTGGAATACTGAAGGATGGCAGTATTCAATTGGAAGAGGAAAAGAGAAAGGGCAGTCTAGAAAGGGAAGACCAGGAGCAAAGGCCTGGCAGCAGGAATTTGTGGAGCCCTGTAGAAGTGGAATGCAAAGGAAAAATACTCAGGGAAAAGCACTGTGGTGGTGATCACTGTCAGAAGGGACATTTACTAATGGCGAACTTGGGCTTCTCTCTCCTGACAGCTGTTATGGGCTACCATTTTTCCTACCTGACAATTGTCTATGAGATTTCCTTTGAGAATATATTCTTAAATCCAAATGCACCTTAGCAAAGGGGCGCTTTGTGCCAGAGGTTGGAGGGGAAGACTTTCCTCTACCACATACTGAATTTTGAGTGTCGTGGCTCTGCCCTCTTTCACCCCTCTTACCCAGCTCCTGGCTTCCAATTTTGGTTTTCTTTTGCTATGTATGCAACACTCAACAACACATAATGGCTTTAGGCAACAGTTTTAATTTTTTGTGCTTCTATGGCCTGGCTGGGGTTGGCCAGGTACTTCTGCTCCACAAATCATGGGAGGTCATTCCTTGGCTGCATTAAGCTAGCTGAGAGATGGGCTCTGCCAGAAGGTCAAGGAAGGCTTCATGCTATGTCTAATACCTTGGTGCTTCTCCATGTAGCCCTTCTTCCTGTTGGGCTTTCTCCCAGGATGGTGGCATTAGGGCGGTCAAACTTTTTCCACAGCTTCTGGCTTCCAAAAGAGAGAAGCAGAAGCTGCCTTAAGAAGATCTGAGTCACTTTCACAGTGTTCTATGGATCAAAGCAGGTCACAAAGCCAATCCAAATGAAACAGAGCTCTTGCTGGAAGGAAGAGCATGCACAGAAGAGGAACTGATGGTCACCATCTTTGAAGACTGTCTACTCCATCTCCTCATTGCTACACAGTTGTGTATGCAAGCTGCAGGTGGGTTTAAAACAGCAACAGTGACAAACAGACCTCAGCACCAACATTAATCCCCATGCCACAGGGTAGGATCTCCCATCTGTGAGCAACTGCAGTAATTGCTGGTGGTTCTGCTTGCTTTGACTCCTTCTATGCCTAACAACACCCCAAGTCAGGCTAATGGATTCTAAAGGAAATCAGATTTGCAGAAAAATTCATGTATTCATATTTCTTGAGTATTAACCAGAGGTCTGGAGTTAAAGAAAGGACATTTCCACACACATGGAGCTTATATTATTACTGAGTAGGAATAACAATTACATATTAATAGCAACAATGAGATCTACCATGTATTGATTCCTTCTCTACTAGGTGTGACACCTGTTGCTTTACATACATTGTGCTCTCTATCTTCCCAACAACCCTGCGGAGACAAGTTCTTTGCCTATTTTAGATTATGGCAGCATCCCTTTGCTATGGAGACAATTCATTTGACCTGAAGAGCCAGTTGAGAAAACATTGCCTGGAGCCAGGCACAGTCATCCAAGCCTACAATCTCAGAGGTTCAGGAGGCTAAGGCAGGAAGATCCCAAGTTCAAAGCCAGCCTCAGCAACTTAGTAAGGCCCTAAGCAACTTGGTGAGGCCATCTCTCAAAATAAAAAATGAAAAAAAAAAAAAAAAGAGCTGTGGCTATGGCTCAGTGGTTAAGTGCCTCTGGATTCAATCCCTGGTTGAAAAAAAGAAAGAAAGAAAGAAAATATTGCCTGGGTGGATACATACCCACCTTACATCTGAGGACATTGGATGAGAGCTGATCTCCAGATGCCCAATATCTATGTATGTTTGGTTTAAAAAAGAGCACAGGCCGGGCTGGGATTGTGGCTCAGCGGTAGAGCGCTTGCCTCGCATGCGTGAGGCGCTGGGTTCGATCCTCAGCACCATGTAAAAAATAAATAACTAAATAAAATAAAAATATTGTGTCCATCTACAACTAAAAAAATATTTAAAAAAAAAAAAAGAGCACAGGCAAAGGACTGTCTGCTCAGCAGTCTGGTTCTCAGAGTGGCTCACCCTGGGCCTGGACCAGATCTCTGAAGGAGACCTGGGAGGACAGAGGCTCATAAGCTGGATACTATGAGACATCTCACCTCATCACTACTAAACCAACTCCTTGTCCTTAACTCCAGCCCCCTGCTTCTGGGATAAACAATCCCATGGAGCAACTTGATTAGACCCAAGTCACACATGAAGTTCTTCCTAAAACTTCTTCAACATGGTTGTGAAGATATGAATAATATATTCCCCAAAGTGGCCTGCTATACACAGCCCAGTCTCACCTTCTGATCTTCAGTTTGAGGAGCATTAGAGGCCTTAAGACTTGGAGCCACATGGGACCAGCCCCTGTGAAGTGTGCTAATAGGTCATGTCTACAAGAAGAGCTCATTTCAAAAGGTGGGATTTCAGGCCCTGGGATAAACATGAGTCAGGGAGGAAAAGATTTAGAACTGAGCCCAGGAAGGACAAATCATGGCCTCCCTGAAGAAATAGACGCCACAGTCCCCCTCCCTGCCAGCACCTCAAGCTCCTCTTTCTTGACCTCTTTTCTTTCTTTTTTTTTTTTGGTACTGGGGATTGAACTCAGGGGTACTCGACCACTGAGCCACATCCCCAGCCCTATTTTGTGTTTTGTTTAGAGACAGGGTCTCACTGAGTTACTTAGCACCTTGCCGTTGCCGAGGCCAGCTTTGAACTTGTGATTCTCCTGTCTCAGCCTCCCAAAGTGCTGGGATTACAGACGTACGCCGCTGTGCCTGGCTCTTGACCTCTTTTCTTTCCTACTTTCTGTTTCTTCTGTTTCCTATTCTTTCTGTTTTCATCACCATTTTTTCTTCCTACATCCTCCCTTCCTTTCTTTGGCTTTGAGCCTGAACTCCATAGACTTGACCTTGTCCTGCTGGAGGCCTAAGGAGTGGGCGGTGCTGCTGAGCTCTCTCTTGATATAAAGAACAACAGGGGAGGGAGAAAGCGGGGAGAGTCAGAGTAAGCAAAGTGCCTTCAGTTTCTGAAAATAAGAAGCATGTGAATCTCATCTTGGGTAGATTTTCTTTAATTTGATTAGTAAGTAGAATGATGCTATCTTTATACAACTCTAATCACAGAGATGAATGTATCTGAATATTTAGTGTCATGTCAATCACACATTGAGTTGTTGACAATGCTTATCTAAAAGGCTCCTAAGACTACAAAGTACTGCATCTCTAATGGTGGAATCCCAGGCACTGAGACAGACTGATGTGAGTGATATTCAGGGTAAGGGACTGTTCAAGCCCCTCTCTGGTTACACCAACAGAGCGACCATCTAGTCCAATTATGTAGAAGGCAGCCTGCATCGGTTCTCAGCCGCATGAGGAATTTGCTTAGAAACTAAAATGACTTCTGGTAAGTTATCTTCTCCAACCAAAAGCTCTAGGGCTCTACGTTTCACATTTGTGATCCATTTAAAAAAAAAAAAAAAAGAGCATTGCTCCAGCAAAAGATAGCCTCTTCAGCTCCTAAGACCTCATCCTCAAAAATGAATTGCCTGGGTGACTTGGCCCCCTGAGCAGAGGGCTAGAACAGCGTTTATGCATTCACTCATTCATGCAACGAATAACAGGGCAGGTGCGGGCAATCACAAATTTCTAGGGGAATGTGGGAGGGATCCCACATAGTCACAGTTAGGACTGAGCCTCCTGGCCTGAGAGAGGCCTCAAAGACTGAAGAACTAACTCCCAGAAAGGAAGAGAAGCAGCAGCAAAGGAGAAGAGCCTGTGATCTCTGCAATGTCAGAATGGCATGTCAAGTAATGCCTGCTGTCCCCCGCTTTGTCCTCTAAAATTTGGCAGAAAAGCACCTCAGGAAGTTCTTTGCAAGATCACAACTCATTACTCTCTGGAGCATGTCAAGTGGGAGCCATTTGCTCTAGAATCTGCTTAGAAGGGAGTTGAGAAGGCCCTCTTGGTTTCTCCCATCAGCTTCTCTGACACTGACTTGCTCTTCAGGTGCAAGCAACTGGGTCCTAAATGCAAACCTCACTGGGATACATAACAGATTAAGTCCTGAGCAGACATTAATCCCTAGCAGGACAGTGGTGAGAAAGCAGTGCCTGGCAAAGCAAGGGGCACCAGGTATTTGGAATCAGACTTGAATTCAAGTTCTAACGCAGCTTGAATACATGATCCAGAGCAGGTCACTTAACTTCTCTGAGAGACTGGTATTTATTTCTTTCATCACAGGTGAAACAAGAGTAATATTACAGGCCAATACGAGTTAAGAGCGAATATATGTGAAATGCATTTCTCCGCTAAGGAACACAATTGCATCAGTCATTATTAATTGATTTTATCAGATATACTTGTGAGTGCCAGCTAGCTGGGAGAAAGTTTGGCAAGAGGCCTGGGTAGGAGAGATTAAGGACCGGAGCGAGAGACCTCCACAGCAGGAATCTGAGGCAGTCTGGGATACCAGGTGCATGCAAGGCACCAGAAGATCATAGGGAGATGGGGGAGGAGTATGGAGGGAGGTAGGTGCAGAAGAGAAGCAACAAAGATTCCAAACCAAAAAGCCAATTAGGTAAGTTGTCTGAGGCTGTTGGCTGAACTTCCGTTTTGGGAACACAGAGCATTGAAGATCTGTGAGAAGCGACATGAGCACACATGGGCCCACTCTTTGAGGCCATGAACAGCTTAGGAATGGGAAAGGGAAGTGACAGGGCTTTCAGGCTTCCAGTCTAGGATGACTTTGGAGGAAAGCTTGGGATTCCCTCGCTGCCATTCACCAGCTGGAGTGAGGATTTGTGCCTTGCAGAAGGCTGTGGAACTCTCTGGGCCCTAGTTTGGGGCAAGAGGAGCAGTGAGCCATCAGTGCTCAGCTTGATGTTTGGAGCTGGTGCCTGGTACTCACTGGGTAGGGGAGTATAGAACCCCCACACTTAGTCCACAAAAGATTAAGAAACCACTTCTACTGGATTCTAGTCTCTGATTCTAAAACCTTAGACATACCACCTATCTGGACTTGTAAGGTCTTCAAGGTTTTACCCAGGGAAGTACCCCCAGTTGCAAGAGGAGAAGGGAGGACTCCTGGGAATCAAATTGGATGCACTGCAGACTGATTCTTACAGCAGGAGAGCTCCACAGGCCCCAGCTGTGCTAACACGGCCTGGAGGCTGAGCAGATCTCCCCCTGCACCAGCACAGAGCAAGGCCGAGGCTGCAGTAACCGCCCTTGAAGCTCGCCCACTCGGCCAGCCGCGAGGCTCTTACCACATTGTAAACTATACATTTGCAAATCTCACAGCTAATCCACAGTACAGCCTGTGTGCAATCTAATATGGGTCTCAGAGCCCAGAGGCACCTTCGTAGCACAGGCAGACCCCGTCTTAAGCCTCGCATTGAAAAGTACAACCAGTTAGCCAGACTGAAAAATATGTAACTTGAAGTCCCCTTACCATGAGAACCATGTCTCTGGAATTTCCTGGCTTCGGGAGGGCCGGCGTTCAATTTCTAACCTTTGCTTTCTGTTGGTCGAGCTCTTGCATTTTATTCCTGGGGTCCGTTCTGTATTTGGTAGGGAAGGGAGGGGGGCAGGGAAAAAGGAATGAAAGAGCCTCAGTAGGAAAACGAGGAGCCCGAGGCTGCCAAGCAGCACACCATGGAGCCCATCTGGACCCTGTACAGTGACCCCAGTGGACAAGGCCATGCAGACATATGCCCTCAAAGGGACCCTTCTTCCCCCTTCCCACATTGCTCAGATTTTCCCACAGCCCAACTGATAATTGTGGCAAAGGGAGGACAGCTGTCACATCAGGGCAAGATTTAAGATCAGAACACTTCCAGCCACTGGCTCTTCTGAGGGAGCTTTGGGAAATGGCTTTACTTGTCTGAGTCATAACTTCCTCCTTAGTAAAAGTGGCACTGGTGCCTCGCAGTGAATTGTGGGAACTGGATGGATTCAATGGGGAATAATGAGCACCCAGAAGCCAGGTGAGAGGGTTGCTGGTAAAATCTGGATTCAGAAATGTCATTTTTGCAGTTAGTGTAAAAATAAATGCAAAATCTATTGAATAGTTTCTGTGCTTGGCCAAGAGGGTGACATTGGGAAAAACAGGAAAGGCCAACAGGAACACAGGGCGGAGTGCTGAGAACAATCCACTCTCCAAAGGTGACCAAGGTGATAAGGCTTCATTTGCAAAGAATCAATAAGTGTCAAGAAGGGCTCAGGGAGAGAAGAATGAGCAATACACAATGGATGAGAAGTTGTTTTTTGTTTTTTGGGGGTTTTTTTCCTGAGAGAAAAGAGATTTTGAAAGTGCTTCACTATGTTTTCTTTGGCATCTGGGACTATTTCTTGCTCCCCATAAGTTTAGCAAAATGTGCCCAGTGAAGACAATTAGTAAGGGTGATCAATCTACCTGAGTAAACTTTTCTGGATCAGACTGGCTTCAGGAAAAGCAAGAATCTCTAACCTAACAATGCCTCTTTCCTGCCTCAGATCTGTAGGTCTGACACCACGTAGAGCAGAGGACAGCTACTGCGTGGTGATGCACAGGACCAAGAGCTTTATCCTTCTGTGTGTGTTTCATTTTTCAAATATGATCAAATGTCATCATGTGATTCAATTTCTTGGCTCCCACCTTTAAAAGGCTGGGATTGCTTCTGAGGGAATTTCTTGTTGATAGCTGAGGCCTTCGGATGGAGACCCAAGCCAACATGTCCTATATCCCTAGAAACCCTGGGGTACAAGCTGCAGCCACCAGGGAGGATTTGAATTATGATTTAAGAGTGCAGATGACATCTTTAAAACATCCAGGCAGTGCCCTGGCTGCTGAAGAACCTCTCTAGGCACGTCCCTGTGTGAATAATATGTGATAAGGGCCACATCCTGCAGTATTACTGCTAACCTGGGTGATTTCCGAAGGGCACACCAAGGCTGAAGGTTTTGATAAAGTTGTATTAAAAGTGGGGGGAGCATAGTTGACTATAGGCTGGGAGTGGCATTTCTGAAGAGAGGTAGGCTGTTATATTAAAGCTAAGTCAGGGATAAATATAGAGACTTATGTATAACCAGTTAGCCAGAAAAGTACAACCAGTTAGCCAGACTGCAAAATATGTAACTTGAATTCCCCTTACCATGAGAACCACGTGACATACCCACAGAGGCAAAGACTGTAAGGAAACCACGTGACATACCCACAGAGGCAAAGAGTGTAAGGAAACAGAGAAGTGTGCTCACCATGGTTGTCTGTAAAACCATAGGATGGATGATTTCTCTTTTTTCCCCCTCATATTTGTCTGCAGTAAACACTGATAATTAGAAAAATCCCCAATAATTGTTCATGTAAAAATAAAACAAAAATACCTGTGTGTTTTCAGATCAAAACCAAGGAATTGGGGCTGGGGTTGTGGCTCAGTGGTAGAGCGCTTGGCTTGCACGTGTGAGGCACTAGGTCTGATCCTCAGCACCACATACAAAATACATAAATAAATAAAATAAAAGGTTAAAAAAAAATAAACAAGGAACTTGATTCTGTATTATTTTGGGCACATTAATTAGCCTTTTTTAAAGTCTCAGTTTTCTTGTCCAGAAGTTGAAAAGAACTTCTCACCTCAAGGGCTGTTGTGAGAATTAAATGAAGTAAACCAGGTGAAGCACTCACAGGACAACCTGGTGGTTGGGAAATCTCAGTAAATTTTAGTTATTATCATTATCATCCCTTCATTTCTTGGAATTTAAGAAAATGGAAAAAAGAGTTGTTGACATTCTTCCTGGATGATAAAAGGAGAGTAATGCCAGCAGGGCCAAGAGACACCAGAAGGAATCCAATGCTCCTTGGTATGAGTAACAAGGTCATTGTTTCTAAATAGGAGAACCAAGCTATGGAAATGGTCTTCTGGTCCTTGGAGTAGACGTCATGTTGCCATGCACATATTAAAGAGTTATCTTGGTTAGGTGTATTTACTTTTTTCTAATAAGAACAATAGCCATATCTATATTCCCAGCAGGGAAGTTGACCAGAATTGAAGTCCACATTTGTCTTAATAAGAGCAGAGCACACTCTGTCTCTTTGGAGTATGCGTGTAACAGAGCAGGAGAAAGACTCCATGTGCATCTGGCCCAAGTTTTGCAAAGAGCCAGGTGCTAAGGGACAGGATCTCCCTTCATTGGGAGGGAGAGCTATTGAAAAGACAATAGGGGCACCTGACTTGGGGACCTGAAGATAGATGGCAGAGAATTCTAGTTGTCCCCCATTTTGTGCCTCTCTTCTTATAGTAGTCATGGACCCATGAATCTTAACTGCATACTTGCTTTACCTGAGTCAAGTCCCTAGAAGGACAGAGATTGTTTTCTCCTTTTTCTTTGGTCTTCCTTCCCACTGCTAAATTGTAGATGTAATGGCAGGAGAGCTGCAGTGACCCTGTGAACATGAAGGGGAAGCTGTGTGTTGGGGATTGCCGAGCAACAAGACAGGAGTCTAGGCTGCCATCCCCAAAAAACTATCCAACAGCCACAGACTGTTCATGTTCAGATTAGCAGAGAAGGATGAATAAACACCATTCAAATAATCCACTCTTAATTTGGTCTTTATTACAGGAGCCAGATCTGTCTTTCACCTCATATCGGGAACAAGATAAATAAAAGACAAGACCTAGATTTGGAAGTGGGAAGTTGGGAGGGTGAGAATGTCTGGCTGGGCAGGGAGCCTCCTTGCAAATGTCTAAGCCTGGAAGGGACGTTCATTTAGAACAAGGTACTGATTGAAACATTTGGAGATTCAACCCTCCTGCCTCCTACACAGCAGGGTATGTAGTAGGTGGGAGATTCAGGAGTAGCTCCCCCTCCTATTCAATTGCCAACCCCCCCATCTCAATAGAAAGTTGAAAACACACCCAGGATCTGCAGAGCCTCTGATGGTGGTTCTTTCCATCATAAAGAAACCAAATCATGTCAGTCTATGGGTTCTCTTCACTGCAGCCCTTTGTCCCCCAATCTTTGGGTTTGACAGCCTCTCCCTAACCTCTGATGAATGCCAGCTTTTCCTCCCATTCTGAGTGGGTTGGAGCTTTCAGCTCCTAGAGGCAGAACATCAGCAAGACAGTCTGAACATCATTTTGTTAAGAGGTGGAATTATCCAATTTCTTGTGTTGTTTTGCCAAATGCTCTTGCACCTGTGCTGCAGGTCCCAGTGTGAGGAGGGATGGGAACAGCATATGGAGAATAGAAATATCCCACTTCATCACTGTGGACTTCTGGAATGTTTCCAGAACATTCCTCCACCCATGCAGTACCTCTGACTCAGGAGCACTTAGCACTCTGGAAGGCTGAAACTCCTCTCTCTAAGCAGGAAAAGCTGTTTGAGCCTGAGGCACGGATGCTGATGGCAGGAGGCAGGGCCAAGAGGGGGGACAGCAAGAGCCAGACTTAACTGGAGTCTGGGCTCAGCTGCTTTTGACTCATACCTCCTTACACTCTCATTTCCTCTTCAACCAGAAAAGGGTGCAGCCAAGTCCTAATGTTCTTTGGGGTAGAGCTGCCTGCCAGCTGCAAGACCCCTTGCAAATCCTCTGGGGGAATTTTGGCCCTGGTATTATTTCACGATATTTCTGGGAAGATGATGTGAAGGCCAACCAACCAGTTTACCTTTCAAATGAGACCTGTTTCCCCCAAGCTTTGAGAGTTGGAGTCAAAGCTGTGACTACAATAACTGCTGTGTGGCACACACCTACAAATACACCCTTTAACCATTTTCACAACACCCCTGACAGACATGGCCTCCAGGAAAACTGAAAACTATAAAATTATATACTTCTGACCACATCAAATCTGCATTCATGCTAACTTTGGCTAACTGCTCAGCCACAGATAGAATCCTGAAAGCACAAAGGTGCCTGTGATGTTTCTCTCAACGTCAGATGGAGATTATTGTCAACCTGATGGCAATGAATTCTTAAGTAGGTAAATTACTTGAATATTCCAAATCAGACATGAGCAGCAATATGTGTTCAGCAGGCTCTATGGATAAATTTGTATTTCTGAGAATTATTTTATGTCCTAGAACTTTCCAAGACAGTATCAGAGTACACTTTTAAAGATAGCAATGTCAGTCTCCAAGAAGATTCATGAAAAAAAAAAAAAAGGAACTGTGTTTTATATTTACTTTTGCTTTGGTGTTCTCTTAAGAGTATGCATATATCCTGATGCAAACAGAGAACCTAAGTAAATAGAGCAGAGATTTTTGCCATTGCTGTTTAGTTTACTTTGTAATATTTTGCACATGAATGTGTGGTGCTGGGTGGTAATTCTCATTTTGCATTTTTAGGTATATTTTATCTCCATCAACTAGATTTTAATCTCACAGAAAGAAAAAAACATATTTTCTGTTTCTTCTGAATTTGCCTGCTAGTACCTGATATTAAATCCTTCATCTATCATGTGTATTGTTAATTAGTGAGTGCTATTAGTCGGGAAGGATGCTCTCAAAACAAAATGCAAATCCAAAACTATATTGAACAAGGTGGGTATTATTCTTACTCACACAGCTACAAGATGAAAGCAGGGTGGTCAAGCAGAGCCAGGCATGGTGGTGCACGTCTGTAATCCCAGCAGATCAGGAGGCTAAGGCAAGAGGATGACAAATTTGAGGCCAGCCTCAGCAACTTAGCAAGGCCCTAAGCAACTCAGTGAGACCCTGTCTCAAAATAAAAAATAAAAAGGGCTGGGGATGTGGCTCAGTGGTTACATGCCCCTGGGTTCAATCCTCAATACAAAAAAAAAAGAGTGGTCAAATAGAGACTCAGGGATGACATTCAAGATAGGCTCTTTCTATCTCTCTGCTCAAAGTGTGGATTTATTTATTCATCATGCTCCACATACAAATGTAGGAGTTGCCATTTCCCCTTGTTTTGAGAAGGAAACTCTTTCTCAGAAGCCCCAAGCCTATTTCCCTTCAGGTCCCATTGACCAAGACTGGGTTACAAGCCCAGGCCTGAGCTGCCATTTTGAACTAATATGAAGGAGAGGTGGGTGCTGTCACCCAGGCAACAATGGAGGGGTTAATATTAGAAAGGCCGCTGAGAATCTGCTGCTTTTTCCATGTGTAGAAAAAGTCTCTAATGTGAAATAAGTGATAACAGTGAAAATAGAAAAAATAAATTTCAGAAGTTGTGGGGTGGGAGATAGGTTGGGAATTAAGGATATCAAGTGCTTAAAAAGATCCTCCCAAGCCCTCCAAGCCTGAGAACTTGTAAGTCAAGTCACCACAGAAAGCAAGTTGGCCTGATAGCAAGTTCACTTTACCACTCAGTTCTCTAAATTGGCTACAACTGGAGAAGGCTGGGGTCCTCATGGTCACCCTTGAAATACTGCCTGCTGTACATATGTGTCCCATTACCCGCCTGATCCATAAAACATGAAGGAGTTTACAGCCGGCCTTGCTTATACGAATGAAATGAAAAATAGTCAGTTATTTGCAAACATAGAGAGCAAATGATAATTTGTCGAAATACGTTATTAAGTAATTGTGTCACATTAAAAAGGGATAGGATGGCTAGCAGTCTGAGGAAGTCATCAGCCAAAAGACTAAATCTCTCTTCTTCAAAGACATCCAATATCTGAACCCATCAGAACAGAAGGTATTTAGGAGTCTGGAAAAAGGGAAATCTAAATTATCTCTAAATAACTGAAATAAGGGAATGTAGTCATATACATTATTATATTATCTTTGGCATGTGTTTTACATAAATGAGATATATGTAAGATATATATGACATTGACATATAACATCTGATATATAATCTATAATATAATACACAACATATATATTGCATAGAACAAAATAATATTTCAGTTTATAATAAATTACTTTCTTTTTATGTTTCCATTATGTTAGACATATCAGTTTATGTTACTAAGATAACAACTATGCGATAATTCCAAGGATGATAAGTTTGGTGTACAGAAGCCATGCCAGAGGAAATGTATTGCCACTAATGTACAGAGGATAGAAGAAGTATCTATGTGAAGTAAAAGAGTGTTCTATTTACTAGGCTCCTGTAGACAGGAGGTTCATCTCCCTGTATTACCTGGCTTTTCTGGGACATCACTCTCAAAAGTAGAGTTGTCTTTGGTCTCACATGCTCACGACAGGCTAAATCCTTAGGAAAACGCTGGTGCCTCCCTGGGGGAATTTACAAAGCTGGTAAGTGTTCATTCCTCTTAAAGTATCTGGCAAAAGTCAACACCTAAATTCCAGCTGGCCCAGCCTGCCTGGCGAGCCAAGGTGAAATGGCTGTCAGGGAGAGCAGATGCTCTGCAGTCCTCCGTGCCTCCCCACTCTACCCCCGCCAACCGGCAGTGCCCAGCAGAGTTAGCATGACAGAGAAGCTACCTGGCCTCCCTTCCTCCATCCTTCCTTCTGATCTGTAAACTGAGTACCTTTGTATGGCCCAGTTACCAGGGGGCAGAGAGGTTGGTGGGTAAAGGGAACAGAATGTCACCTCTGGCCCTCTATCCTTGGCCGTAGTAAGAAATTGAAGGTTTTTCAGTCTCCCTGGGTTTTCTAAGGGTGGCCACTTACACCTCACTCTTGACTCAAGCCAGAGCCCCTTTGCGGGCAAAAGAAGCTGCTCATGAGGATGAGGGTTAGAGAAATGAATGTAGAGCTCCCCGGGAAAAAACAGCAAAGTAAACATTGTCATGGAGAGCCTGTGACACCCTGAGGACGCCCCGGGGGGAGTTGCAGCAGCCTTAGTCATGCTCTATGACAACAGGGAGAGATAAACACAGACCCTGTGTTTATCATTTCCATCCACAGGGCTGCTGGGGCCTCTGCTAGGGCACAGCACACTAGTCCTGCCAGCATTCCTCTTGTTCCCATCCCTGCTCTCAGCCAAGGAGGAAGGAGCCTATGCTGCTCTCTTTCCCTTACCGCTGAGGAGTGAAGAGGGGTAGGTGGTGAATGGTTGCACCAGGCCAGACCTGGTAGGGCTCCAGGATATTCTTTCTCTTTTTTTTTTTAGTACCAGGGATTGAACTCAGGAGTGCTTAACCACTGAGCCTTATCCCCAGCCCTTTTTTATATTTTATTAGAGAGAAGGTCTCACTGAGTTGCTTTGGACCTTGATCAGTTGCTGAGGCTGGCTTTGAACTTGCAATCCTCCTGCCTCAGCCTCCTGAGCTGCTGGGATTACAGGTCCTAGCTATTCTTTAGGGTCAGGTTCATGGACATGAGGCCCAGGCAGTCCAGGGTCCTATGCTTATCTGGGCCTACACTTGGTTTAATGCTCTGTGGTTACCATCTTAAAATTCTTAAAAATGTTTAGACAGAGAATCCCCCATTTTCATTTTGTACTGGATCCTACAAATTATGCAGCTGCTCCAATTTGCCATGAATGGGGCTCTTCCCCCCCGCCCCCAGAATGTGCAACTGCCCCATTTCCAACTCCCATTTTCCTAGAACCAAGAAGCTTCCTGAGACACACTTATTCTGGTAGACCCTGTTGGAGGTGGTAAACTGTTGAGACTACTGATTTCCGGGACAGATGTAAGATACATGCAGACTTAGAGTGGACAGGCTTTGCCCTAGTCTCTGAGCTGTTCTCTGCCTCAGAGCTTCCACCTCACTTCCTCGAGAGGTTCCTCCTTTCAATAAATCAGCCAGCACTTCCAATTTAGAGCTACTGAGAGCCATTCCAGGAGAAGGGAGATGGCGATGGATCACTTCTGTCCTCATGGAACGTCATGTGTGCCTGGACAGACAAGGGTGGGGTGGAGGAAGACCACATTACATGCTGAGTGCCAGTGAGGACTGTCCATCTCACACCTCCATTCTTCCAGGAGCTGAGTATAAAATAGCTGGGTCAGTGGGTTCACTAGAGAAATGAGTGATGGGTGGAAATTTAGTAGTAGTCTGTACTCTGGGCCTTCAACCAGCTTCTGCAGACATCTTCTCCTGACCATGGGGGGTCTATTCAGGGTCTTGATGCCACCCAGAAACTTTCTAATCTATGGGCTCCCACTCTCTCCTTTCCAGAGTTCATTCTTCTTCTCTGAATGAGACGCTACTGAGTTGACTGTTTGTAATAAGAAGGAGCTTGCCTCCATCCATCTTCACCAACAGCGGCTACGCTGGCAGTTGTTTAATTTCAGATTCTCTCCTAATGCTCCTGACCCCTCCTTCTTATCAGTGGCTTGCTTTTGTGAGAGGGACAGCTAGGGCTGAAGAATGATCTGTGGGAAGAAATAGAGAACATGACCTTGTCCATGAAGTTCTGACCAGCCCAGCCCATGTGAGCTTTTCCTTCCCTGGACTTTCTTTTGTCACCAGCTCTCCTAAGAGCTCAGCAGGTAACATGGTAACTGACATTTGAACCATGTTCAGGGACAGGAATACTTGATATTTGAATTATGCAAAAGAAGGACTTTGTCTTTGTTATCTCATTTGATTCTCATGGTAATTTCATGAAGGATGGAGATAGTGCTGTGGTTGCACCATTTATGGATGAAGAGGCTCAGGGAGGTTAACTAACTGGTACCCAGAAGCACAGCGAGGCAGTGATGGAACAGTATTTGAACTCCAACCAGTCAACCCCGGGGGCCTGCACTCCTGAGCTCTGCTCTGTAGGGCTTGGGTTGGAAGGAAAGAGGTAGTTGAACCTTTTCTAGAAGGTACATCTCATCATGCAAAGGGGTTTTTGCAGTCTTGGCCTGTTTTCTGTCCTTGAGTTGCGTGAGATCTTCACCTTTGTTCTAGTTTTAGCTTCCTCTCCCTTTCCTGGTGATGCAGCCATTCTTGGCTTATCATGGACTAAGGCCAGTCAGGAAAGGATGCCCAAGTCCATTTAAAACAGGAAGAAACTGAGTCACACAGAAGGAAGCGCCTCAGCAAGTTGTGTCTGCCTCCAGCACTTGGCGCCTCACTGTCTGATGGGGCTACAGTGCCAAATCTAATAGGATTGTCGCCAACACTGGTGGGACTGGGGGCTAGAAGGCTCCTGCTCCGCTTTGCTCAGCCCCTACCCCTCACTGCTCCCACTGCTGGGGATGCCCCTGTCCGCCTGCAACAGAAGGAAATCTGCTCTCACTCCAATGGCCCAGCACATACAGGAGGGGTGTTTCTCATTAATAGGATCAGAAAAGGCATCTCTCTAAGAATGAAAGAAAATGTGGTTTTGTCTGCCAAGGTCGCTCCCCTCGAAAGCCCTCCAAAAGCATACAAAATTGTTAAATTATCAAAACATTAATTAGATTGTTAAATAAGCCCCATGCTAATCCTCAAAGCATGTGGGGCAGGCTTTTTGATGGATCTGGCCTCATGGCTTTAGGGTCTGGCTGGCACTTCCTTTCTAGAAAGCTGCAATCTTGGAATGAACAGCTAAAAAAGAAGCAGACAATTATGCAGAGACACCATCTGCCTCCACAGAGCCAGACTTGGTAAGACAGACTGGGGACTTACAGACCCCACAGCCAAAACAAAGCTTTTGACCCCAGGGGCTCCATCTTCAGCTCCAACCTTTGAAATACTTGATTATGTTCTGGGATTCCAGCTCTGATTTGCATGTTTCAATCTAGTCCCTCTAAGTTTGTTGTAAGCATCTTGAAGGCAGGAACCAGATGGTGTATTCTCTGTCCTCACTAGTATAGAACAACTTAGAAATAGAGTAGAGGAAGAGGATCAGGGAGAGGGAGGTAAAGAGGGGAGGGGGCACTACTGGGGACTGAAATTGAGAAAACTATTTTATGTGCATTTATGAATATGTCAAAATAAACTCCACTATATGTATAACTATAATGCACTAAAAAATTAAAAACTGAAGAAAAAAACTCAGAGGAGGAAAAGTTTATTTTGGCTCACAGTTTCAGAGGTTCAGTCCATGGTCGGCCAGCTCCATTGCTCTGGACCCAAGACGAGGCAGAACACCATGGCAGAAGTACATGGTGGAGAAGTGCTGCTCTGTCCATGGCAACCAGGAAGCACAGAGAGGGGGGAGAAGGGACCGCAGGGAAGATGAACCTTTCCAGCATCCTCAGTTACCCCCTCCTTCAGCCAGGCCCCACCTGCCTACAGTTACCACTCAGTCAGTGCATCCAAACTAGGAAAGACTGATTGGGTTACAGCTCTAATAATCTGATCATTTCACCTTGGAATATTCCTGCATTAACATAAGAGCTTTTGGGGGACACCTCATATTCAAGCCATAATACCTCATCTGCCCCAGTTGACATAGAGGGTGACATGACCTTGAAGATACCTTATCCATCAGTTCATATCACAGAACAGCACTTTTCAGATTAGGTCCCAGAATCCAATGCCTGGCCCACTGCAAGGAATTTCTCTGTTGAAATTAGGGGTGAGAGGGTATTACAAGTTAGGCTGTCCAGCTTTGATTTCTACTTCTCTGCTCCCAAAATTTCTTCTTTTATTTCTTAGATTAAAACTCTGGGGATTGTTTGGACCCATTGGAATAGGACTAGTAAAAGAAAAAACTTGAATGAAACCTACATTGGGCAATTTAAGTTAACTAGTTTTTAAAAATTGTCATTTAGTGGAAGTCTATTAAGTGTCACACATTGTGATGATTTTCTCAAGTCTGAAAGTAATTTCTGTTCTGTAAATGAGAAAACAGGTTGAGAGAGATTGCATCATTTCTCCAAATCTAATTAGTAAATGCAAGAAGATTTGAATTTGTCCCATCTGACTCACCCTATGGTCTATCAACTGTTGACCTTGCATGTGTGCAGATCCCATGATGCAGAAGCTTCTCTCTTTCTCCATATTGTAATTCTTGCTCAGCCTCCAAACGCAACCCCAACCTCCCATTCTGATTTCCTTTTCTCACTTCATTTCCAAGATGCCCTTTGCTTAATTCTGGGACAGCATTTAGAATGTAAGGGTCTAACATGGAGTTACATTGTCTGCCTATTATTATGGTCTATAAACTCCTTGAACTCTAGGACTACTTCTTATTCATCTTTGTGTTCTCTATGCTTAATGTAGGACCTGACCCTGTAGGGCTAGGTTAGAAAAGGCACTATAGCTTCTCTCTCTCTCTCTCTCTCTCTCTCTCTGTCCCTCCACTAGCCCCTGCTTGCCCCTCTCTCATTGCCCTTCAACCTAGCCAAAATATTGTGAGGAAGCACAGGCCACTATGGGGGAGGCTGCATATGGATGCTCTGTTCACAGCCCCAGCAGAAGACCCCAGATGCCACTGTAATACACCAGGTGAGAGATTATGGAGACCTTGGTGGTAGTAGTACAGATCACATGGAGTGGCTATATTCTGGGTAAATTCTGAATGCACAACTGACAGACTTTGTTGGTAATTAATAAATGAAGGGGCATGGAAATGAGGATTCCTGGTTTTTTGGTTTAGGTACTGGGAGTATAGAGTTACCATTTACTGAGAGGGAAGGACAAGGTATATCTAAGTTGGGACGGATGGTGGTATCAGAATCTCTTCTTTGGTCATGTTAAGTTTGAGTCTCAGATTCACACACAGATTCCATGTCTGCAGGTAGATATTTGAATATAGAATTCAGGGGCTACAGATGGAAATTTTGAGTATCATTAGCTATAATAGAAGATGAGTTCACCAAGGGAGTGAGTGCGGATAGAGATGAGAAGACTCCATCAAGGACTTCCAGAGCCGTGTTCATGTTCAGCACTCAAGGATACAAGAAGGAACCAGGAAGAGTATCTGAGAGGGTGTGGTCAATTTGGTCAAAGAAGATGCCAACAGAGCAGAGTCCTGGGAGCCAAGTGGAGAAGGATAGAGTGGCTAGCCAGGTCAAAGACTGCTGTAGGTCAAATGAGCTCAGGATAGATAATTGACCATTATATTTAGCAACATGTGGGTCACTGGTAACCTCGACAAGAGTGATGAGGACAACAGCCTGCCCAGAGCCAATTCAGCAGGCAATGGAGTGGGGGAGGGGGGCAGTCAACAGGTACAGCCTGTTCTCGAAGGAGATTTTGCTATAAAGGAGAGCAGAAATGATGTGGCAGCTGGAGGAGTCACAAAGTCAAGAGGAAGTTGTTTTTTTTTTAAGTAGACAAAACATTACAACTTGTTGATATGTTAATATAAATGATCCAGTAGAAAGAAAAAACTTGGTGATGATGTAGAAGAGAAGGGTAATCATTAGTACAGCAAAGCCCTCACAGAGATGGAAGGGACAGGATCTAAAGTTTGAGTGGAGCTGTCCATTTGGGATGAGAATAGGACCAGTTCTTCCACAGTAAAGAAGGGGAAGCAGAACGAGGGATGCAAGTGTAGATAGATGGGTGACTATGGTAGTGGGACCAGACAGAAACTCTCTTCTGATTGCTTGTGTTTGCTCAGAGAAATGGGAAATGGAACTCTCCCTGTGTGCACACAACAGAGTGGGTGGGGTCTGAGAGAGTGGGACAGTAGCTAGATTCTCATTACCAGACAGAACTAAGTGTTCACTGGAAGTTAGCAGTCATGAAGAGGAATGTGAAATGTGTGTCTTAGTCTGGTCACACTCAACTGCAATGGGGACAGCCATGAAGTAGCCGGAAGGTTAAATTTTTTTTAAAGGATTAGAGTTATGCCGAGTGATACAATGAAGGAGAAAGAGGGTAGGGAGTTTTAAGTATATGCAAAGGGTTTATAATCATGAAACATAATATCTAAGCTGGAAAAGGCCAAAAAGGCATCAGGAAGATGGTGGACATTGGAAAGATAGTGACCACAATGAATTGTAGGTCCCATCGGGGCTGAATCAGAGCTGGTGCTCATCCATGGAACATCTACAGTGAATTAGAAAAATGCTTCCCTTCTAGGTGATACAGATCCACAATTGTGCAAAGAAAAATCTTTCTCTTCCCCAGGTGGATAAAGCCACGGACCAGGCTGTGCACCTGGTTGTTCTGGAACCTGGGCTGAATTTCAGGGCCCACTTGTTCTTTGGCTAAGGACTTCTGTTCAGTACACAAAATGTTCAACTGTACATGGAAGTCTGGGTCAAAGGATTATTGGGGCTGGGGACTGGGGGGGATGAACCAACACAGCAAGGGTGATGCTAGAGTGGGAAGATGAAATTGCCCCTGTGACAGTGTTGCAGTCAGTGATGGAGGGAGGGTGGTGAGGAGGGTGTGTCAGGGATAAGTTGGAGGGCAAGGTCATTGGAGGAGAGGTGATGGAGGAACCGAGAAGTCTGGATGTTGGAAGGATCATCTTCACAGATACTGAAGTCACTAAGAAGTCTAACAGGAGAGGAGCAAGCCGGGGCCCAGGAGTAGATGTCTGTAACCAGAGTCTCTTGCAGGAGCTGCAGCCTGATGGTATGGGCTCTGAAGCAGCCACTGTGTAGAGAGGGAAGGACGACGGTGGTCCCCACTGGTCACAAGACAGATGGAGGAGAGGAAGCAGAATCCCCTTGAGTGGGCCTCACGGAAGCTGCATCTTTGGCAGAAAGCCAGCATTGGGTTACAGCAAACAGATGATGGCCAAAGGCGGGGGCTGCTTTCAAAGGGACCATGAGATCCAGAAGGTTTGGGGAAATGGGGAGCATGGGAGATGGTCAAGATTAGCGGCTTCCTGGAGCTGTCTGGAGGTGAGAGTTAGAGGGTAAAGGATGCTGTAGAAGCCCTGGGCTTTGGGGAGTGATGGACAAACACGAATAAAGGAGCTAGTGGGCTGCAAGGCAGATGCAGTCCTGAGGGCGCAGTGTGGGGGTGCAGTGTTTCACGGGAGCACATGGAACAAGGGGTCCCTCTTAATTCCTGCCAATTGAGATGAGGCCACAGAAGGAAACTTGTCCTCCTCTGTGACTTCAAATTGATCTTATCAGCAAGGCAAATGTCTTCCGGTGCTTCCAGTTTTGCTGTTTCTTCAACTCAAGCATCTCGGTCTTGAAGACAATGGTCGTGGTGGCCCAGAAGACCAGGCTCACGGAGACTGCGGGGCCCTTCTGGGATCCCGCGCATGCCCACTGAGTGTGCGGTGGGTGGGGGTGGGGGGCGCCAGGCCCTGCTGCCTTCGGATGTGCGCACCCCTGGCTGTTCTGTAAACCGTGGAAGCCGCCTTCAGCCCACTCTCAACCGGAAGGAGTAGATGTGTATCGGGAGAAACCAAAACACCACTTGATTAATCACCTGGTGCGGGCTAGAGAGTGGTGGCCAGGCGCGAAGTGTGGTCGTTATCTAAATGGAGTGCCGGCCCGTCCTCGGGATCCTGAGCAAATGGACCCCCTGTATTTATAAACAACCCTGAGGGATGAGCAGCTCGGTTTATGTTTGGAAGGGACCATCACTCATTTTTATCCATCATACCTGCTTTTAGTGATATTACACACACACCCTGCTTGGGCTAGAATCTCAACAACCCAAGAGGTTTATGTGCTTTTAACACCAATTTTGAGGGTCTCTGTGTACATTTCATGCTACAAGGGAGTATCAGTGGGCGAGCTGATTTCTTCCTCCGGCCTTCCTGGAAGTTTCATGATGAAGATGAAGTTGGATAAACTACTGTTGGCCCCATGGCTGTGTTTGCAAGCTAGAGGTGGCTATGGGAGGTGAGAAGGAAGACGGTCAGACAACCAGGCTCCTCCTGGAAGTAAAGGGAGGGAGTGGGCCAGGTAGGAAGACCCTCTGTGAGGCACAGGAAAGCCAAGGGCAGCCGTGGCCCCAAAATAGGCATTTGGCTTTTAGTATTTGCTAAAGTGAACAGAGAGGGAGGGGAGGGAGGAAAGAGCAGAATTCCTCCACCTTGTGGATGCCAATTATTTAATGTTAGAATTGCACTCTTAGATTTTCAAGTCCTTCTTAGATATTAATTCTTTATCTTGAGGGGAGAAGATCCTTCTCACTTTATGGGTGAGGCATCTGAAGCTCAGAGAGATGAAGTAGCCGCTTCAGAGGTGAAGTTAACTTAGGATGGCCTATGCTAATTGCTTTTTCTCACGATGGCCACAAAATCAGGGCTAAGTTCCAGCTTTCAGATTCCCAGTTCAGGAACCATCCCACTTAAGTCTTTAGTGTGTCCTAGCTCATGTCAGGCTCTTTTGAGAACCAAAGTCTCTTCCTTCCACTTTGCCCAACAAGGGAGGAAAGAAAGACAGTTTTATGATATAAGCAGAGGTCAGGGAGAGAAGCTGTGAAGTCCTGGTGTAGACAAAATTTTCTGTAGAAGCAAAGAGAGAAAATGTGAGGCCAGGGATTAACATTGTTATGCAAAATATTATAAAAAATTTTTGCTGAAGCAATGAGGACAGTAATTGCCCTTGGGGACTGATTTTACATTCTCATTCAGAGTAGAAGTTGCAGATTTTCAATCTCATAGAGACAGTTATCCCCAATATCCAGCTTCACTTCTTCCATAGTATGATAGTTAATTTTGTTTGAGTCATGTATGTGGGCCTCACCCAATCAGTTAAAGGCCTAAACAGAGCAAAAATTCTGGTCTCCCCCAAACAAGAGAGAATTCTTCAGCCTGCCAGCCCACCCTGCAGATTTGGGGTTTATAAGCCTTCATAATCATGTGAGCCCATTCCATATAATATGTCTTTTTCTATATCCATATACATTCTGTAGATTCTGATCCTGGCTAATACACATCATAAGAGAAATGTCGGCTGGCAAATGGGCATCTGGAAAAAAGACTGCCTTTCCTAGCCTTTGCTCTAGCTATGTGTGGCATGTGACTAAATTTTGACCAATAGGATGTAAGCAGAAGTTCACATGGCAGATTCATGGACCTTACTGAGGACATAGCTGGCATATGCCCTTTGCTACTTCTTTCTCCCTCCCTCCTTCTTACTGTTTGAAACAGAGATATGTCAGGTGGAACTGTATCCTGAACCACAGGAAGAAGGAAGAAGGGGCTGTATCTGAGAATTGAAGATCTCACCAGCGGAATGAACAGAGCAAAGCTACGATATTACTCTGAATGTTTACTTGGGAGAGAAATGACCATATTTGGCTAATCCACTGCTATTTGAATATCTGTTACTAGGAACTAAACCTAATCTTAAATGACATATCCAACCTTTCCTGTGTCCCTCTACTGGGCCTGAGTACATCTACTGTAACTGGGGTCAGAGTATGCCGAATACATGTGTGCAGGTTATGGTTGCATTTATATGTCCCATGGGCTGGGACGAAGTGGGCTGTCTACCTACAAATTTAAGGTTTAAAAGAAATGGGGATTATCACTTATATTAGTCAGCTTTCCATCACTAAAATGAAACACCTGAAATAATAAATTTATAAAGAGGAAAGGTTTATATTGGCCCACAATTCTGGAGGTTCCATTCCCTGATTGACAGTCCTATTGCTTTGGCTTTTGGGGAGATGGCACATAGTGGCAGGAGTGTGTGGCACAGCAAAACCACTTACATCACAAGTCATGGCGCAAAGGAGAAAGAAGAGGCTAGAGTCCCAAAATCCCTTTCAAGGGATGTTTCCAGTGACCTAAAGACCTTCCATGAGGCACCATCTTCTAGACCTCCACAGCACCTTCCAACAGTGCCTCCCTGAGGACAAAGCCTTTAACACAAAGGCCTTTGGGGGACAACAAAGCATAGCATAACCTAAGCATTGCAATTCTTCCCATCTTTTTTGGATTGGTGAAATCATGTTCTAAAAACAAAGAATTTTTTTAAGATTCAAATAACTAGTTGAATAAGCTTAATTTGTTTTTGAAGGAAAATGAACTTCTGACATGACACTAAAGAATTCAAGTGAATGTTCAGATTCTTTTTAAAAAAATTTTATTTGTTCTTTTTAGATATGTATGACAGTAGAATGTATTTTGACATATTATACATACATGGAGTATAACCTCCCATTCATGTAGTTGTACATGATGTGGAGTTACACCAGTCGTGTAGATATTTAGATTCTTGAAGAGGTTATTTGGGTGGTATTAGACATTCATATGCACTGTGTACCCATGTGTCTTATACTAAGTCACAATCACATGGTATTCATGATTATGATTTTTCTTCCCATATAAATATTTTTATATGTAAAAAATATTAGCTAAGCTGATAGAAGCTACATGTGTATTTTACTGCAGCCTCCCCTACCAGTGCTGTTCTGAATATCTATCATATTCCAATGGCAAGTGTTGCTTGCATTAGCCACACTTAAACTCATAATCTCTGCTCTTGAGTGGTACCTTGCCCATAGTTCATCTGACTGCCACCTGGATGGGTACCCAACATAAGGGAAGGGCAACCTAGCCACAAACTGACCGGGGCTTTACACCTGTCCCCCAAAATGATTTGGGCTAGTTGGGCTATATATATTTCTCTGAAGAAATGGAGAAACCACCTGTTAGCATTGGGTACAGAGGCCAAACTTTGTACAGTTGCCAAGAGTTCTGGTAGTCATGATGGGCCATGTGCAAGAAGGAACTAATTATGGTGAACAGAAAGGAGAATGGAACAGACAGGCAGACAGACCAAGAGATGTTGAGAAGAGGCCCAGTCTCCAGGGCTTCCCTGCATCCTTCTAATTTGCCAGTTCCTGATCCATTTCCAACTCTAGTGCACATGTGTCCATGCAAGAATCTGCAACTTCAGAGATCCTGGATGTGTCTCCTTGCAGAGCTGGATGAAAGTAACTGTCTATCCTTAGCCTCTTTGCACTGTGGAGCCCAGACTTGATGGGGGCCAGTTCATCCATCATTATAAGACTCTCAAATACCAAATATTTTCCTAAGGATTTTTTTCCTCAAGTATTCCATAAAAGGTCAAGGTGAGAAAGGCAACTTTCTGGAAGGATAGATGTAAAACCTGAAGAAACAAAATCCACCATCTTACAGCTTTGAGAAACCTTTCTAGGAGACATTTATTCTGCTCTGGACTTCTTCAGAGTTAAAATTTGTCTCTGAAGAGACCCCCAGGGAAGAGTTGAGAACACAGAGGAGTTACATGATAATGAAGTTAATCTTTTAAGGTGGGGATTGTGCTTTGAACACCCCAATGTCTCACATCTGCTTTTGCTTGAAGAAGACTACATATCTCTGGTTGGTCAGAGCTAAACCAGACAATGGTATCCACAATCTTCTCAGCAACTCCTGCCTCCTGAAGCCATCTCAGGACTGAAAGACCCACCAACATAGGACTATGTGTAGCAACTAGCTTTAAGACTTTTGATGAAATCCAAACCCCAGTCTAGCCAGGTAGCATGAGCTCATTCTGCCCCAACTGGGAGAATGAGAAAATGGTCTGTGAATTTCTCTTCTACTCTGTCAAAATAAGAACAGAAAGAAAAAAAAAAATATATATATATATATATATATATATGCCTCTGCAAAAGTGTTTTCTTTCAGCTTTTATTTGCACACATTCTATGTAATTATGGTCAGCAAGAGGGCATTTTCCACGGCCACACTGGCAGTATTTTCCACACAAAGATTTATGCTGGCGGGCAGGCTGCCCTTGAGCTATTTACTTGTGTGGTGGATAAAAAACCATCAGACCTATGGCCAGTTAGACCCAAGTAAAATGTTTTCATTTGGAGTTTTTCTGTAATAGGGTAGATTATTTTAATTTCCCCTCCACCCCTTGTCCCTTTTCCCTAGGTAAAGTGATTCAACATGGTACAACCACCTTTATGCAACCAACTCTGGCATAACTTCCACATAACTGCGCATGTTCACATTTATTTATATAACTGCGTATGCTTCTTCTTAGCTTTCTTGATCTTGAAAGCTTCTTCTCCAACTGTGTTAGTCAGCTTTTCATCACTATAATGAAATAGCTGAGACAATTAGCTGATAAAGAGGAAAGGTTTATTTTGGTTCACAGTTTTGGAGTTTCAAGTCCATCATAGATTGGCCCCATTGTTTTGGGCCTGTGGTCAGGCAGCACATCATAATGGAGATGCGTGGTGGGGTAAAATTGTTTATATTACAAGCCAGCAAGCAAAAGAGAGGAGAGGAAGGAGCTGGGCTCCAACTATCCCCTTTCAAAGCATAGGCCCAATGACCTAAGGACCTCCCTCTAGACCCCTCCCCAATTGCTGCCATTGTTTAAGGTTCCACTACCTCCCAATGGCACCATCCCTGGACACAGAGCCTTTAACACCTAGACCTTTGGGAGACATTCAGCATCCAAACTGTAGCACCAATCCCTGTGATTCTATCTCCTTCCTTCTCTATCTAGTTAAGACTTTTGCCCATTTCTTCCTCTAGGTCATTTTTTATGCTGTGTCCCACCATCCCAGTCCTAAATGCCTACCTTCCTCCTCTGATTTCTCTCAGTCCTACCCATCATTCAACACTCAGTGCTGGTTCCTCCTTAGCAAAACCCATAGCCTGCTAAAGTTGTCCTGATTCCTCCTACTTTCAGTGAGCCATGAGGTTGTATTGGCTGGTAACTGCTACCCATTTTGTAATTAATGAGTCACTAGCCAAGTTGATCAAAATATTGGCATTTGTTGTACATAGAACTATGACATAAATCAGTAACTCATTTAACAAGTATTTAGTGAGCACCTACCTAGCTTACAGTCAGCCCAGTGGGGAACATTTCATGTGAGTAAATGAGGGAATTTATGGATGAAATAGACCTGTTTTTGACCTGGAGGACTTTGCAAAGACTTCAGAAAATACATGAAAGATGGGGCCCAAATATGATGTTTCTTCAAAGCAACACAAAATAGACCAAATGGAAGGAAGGATCAACAGCATCCTTGAGAGTGGGGCAGGGTTTGGGAGACAACTCCAGGTGACAGAAGAGTCATCTTTCTGTTGTTTATTGGATGCATGGATGGATGAATGCGTGCAGGGGTGGAGGCACAAATGCATGTAAGGATGAAGCAATCAGAAGGTGAATGGTCCAAAAGGCATCCATCCATCTACTGTCCATCCATTCAAGCAACATTTACTGAACACTTACTATGTTCCAGTCATAGGGGATACTTGAATAAGATAGACTTTGAACTACATCAAACTAATGAATTGCAGTCAAGTCTGGCAGCATGAAAGTTCAGTCATAAGGCAACTAACAGTGACTTTAAAAGTTCAAAGAGAAATAATGAGAGCTGCCATTTTTTAAACACTTACAACCTGTTAGGTGCTTTTTAAACATTATTGCAACAGTTCCCACTCTGGGATGCCAAAGCAAACTCAGGGGTACTGTGGGTTACTTCAGGGAAACATAATGATACTTAACATCTGTTAGACACTGTGCAAACTAGCTCAAGGTAGTTCACAGTTTTAACATTAGATCATACTACATTCCTTCTAATGATGTCATATCTTTGTGGAGCTGGATCTTTGGAGGTGGCCGATATAAGTAAACAAGAACCATATGAAAGTCAACATGGAACTGGAGATGAGAGAAGCAGTGTCCAATCACATTCCAAGATTTGAGAAGTTATGCAGTTTCTATATCCCATTAATAAATAACTGTTGCTACTTAAGAATGAAATCAAACTATTACTTTTTCCTTCAATTTCTATATAATTACTTTTTCAGGACACACATTCTTAAGTTCTTTAGTCCTAACTCCTTGATACATGGGATGCTTAGGGGCTGAGGACACCATGATCAGAGAGAGCTCCAGAACATCTGAGGTATTGCTATTTCTCCCTGGTTGCTAACTTGCCAAAGGTAGAACAGGTAGTGAAGGGGTTGGGTCCAGAGGTTGGGTCCAAACCCAGATCTGTTCTAGTGCTCTCTAAAATGACATTGCTTTTGCTTGTAATAATGATAGAGCTCAACAAGCTTATCAGGTGGTGGAGAGCTGGCTGATGGACAGAAGCTGAGGTTATGTGACATTGACTGTGATTCATAGAACCAAGAGGACTTGGTCTGAGGCTTGAAGGGCACACTGTAGAGTGACTGCTGTTCGTCACCTCTTCATGCTGAATCCATGGGAGTCTGGTGGAAGGGAAAACAAACACCCAAGAGGTGTGCAACAAACAAATTTTATGACTTTTTTTTCAGTACTGGGTCACAAGAAGAGGAGGCGGTTGGGGTGGAAAGACCATGGTCCAGGTGTGAGAAACACATTTTAGGGACCAAATAATTATTATTACAGCCCACTGATTTTTGAAAACACGAGCAGCCACTGTTATAATAAGATCCCCCAAAAGTCCAAACCTTTGTCATTTCAGGTGGCAGAGTCCTCCTGTCAAGATGATGAGGGTGTCAGTAAGTTCCCCTGAGGGGAAAAAAAATACCCCTTGAAATTGGGAAAAAATTAGATCAACATCATTTGAACCTTGACCTCTTGATCTTTTGTCCCCAAACAGACATTTCCTTGACCTCCAGAAATTCCTCTGCCTCAAGGAAAGACTTCACAGCCCCTCGCCTTCAGAGGCCTCCAAGGGGCTGGGAACAGACTAAAGAGCACCCCAGGGAAACATGAAGGGTCTGTGGAGGGTAGAGGGGCTTCTCTGCAATGCAGAGATCTTCAAAGGCCGAGCCCAAGGCACTGTGACCCCCAGGAGGCCTGCTCCAAAACCATGGAGGGAGAGCCCACATGCCAAGGGGCCTGGCCTGGCCAGCAAGACCCCCTACTGTGGCTGCTAGCCTGCATGTAGGAGTCCCGGGAAGCCTAATTCAATTACCCTTATCAGAATGCCTCTGAACTTAACAAAGCAGATAATCAGTTCCAGAGACAGATACTGCGTGGGGGGCCAAAATTATTTTGCTTCCCCAAATTGGAGGCTGAAATTGGAGATGTTTGGGTAATGGAAAACATAATCCCTCCCTAGGCCCAAGCCCCCTCTTAGTACCCACACCTGAGACCCTCCTACCCTTTGAGCCCAGGAGGCTGGGATTCCATCCACAATCCACACTCATCTTCTCCTGAAGACACCTGAACTTAACCTCTTTTTCCCACCATCTTTGGGCCAAAGCCAGAAAGAAGCTGTGAAAGGAGAAGGAAACAGGAGGGGAAAGGGATTCATATTGATGGAGCTCTCCCCTCGATGTCAGGTACATAATACACATTATTTAAACCACCAAACAGGCCTTTTGAGAAAAAAAAAAAATAGTGATACCTCACATTACAGGAGGCAATGGAGAATTGGAAAAGGTAACTCAGGGCCTAAGGATCCACCCCTATGAGCAGCGCAGATGAGATTCAAACCCAGGGATTGTACTTTGCAACGTACTGTGCCACAAGGGCCTCTCTGCTCAAAGCAAATAGAAACTTGTTGATTCAAGGATCCATAGCAACCTTCCAAAGTAGAGTTGTCTCCTTTATGATGAGGAAATAGATTCAGAGAGTTTCACTAACCCAAGGTCAGTATCTCAGTTGGGATTTGAGACAAATCAGCCTGAGGTTAAAACCAGGCTTTCTGTGCACTTACAGCTGCAATCCAGATTGTTTCCTGGAGACTCTTGCAGCCCTAAGGGCAGGGGCCATATCTTCACATCTCCCCCATGGGCCTAGCTCAGGGCTTGGCCTGGACAGAACCAGCACAGATCGATTCCTTTTTCTTAGCCTGGATGCAAGCTAATCAATGGTGTTCATGAATGCTCAGGTGTGTTCTATCTCCAAAGGAGGAGAGTCCTCAATTCCTGTTACCTTGGAATTGTAGATACAACATTAGCCCTGAAAAGAAGCTCTCATATTGGTGAATCATATCCTTCATTTATTTATTTAAGTTTACTTTTTATTATATAACATTTGATAGGTACAGAATAAAGTGCATGTAAATTACAAAGCATAAATCTTCCATTTCCACAAAGCCTGTAAGCCTTCCATTCATTCAATCTTAGACCATACCAGGACTACAGATGCACCTTGTATTTACCCCTTCTATTCCCCCAGAGAAATAACCACTATCCTGCATTTTATGTTGGTTGCTCCCTTGATTATTTTTATAGTTTTGTCAAATATGTTTGTATGGCAAATTGCATTATTTCTCTCAGTTCTCTATATACCTATTGCTTTGCAGTTCTTCTCATTATAGATGGAAGGTGCTTCCCTGCCCAGTGATGTCAGATTTGCTTTATCCAGTAGAATGTTGTAGGCAGTGACAGGGTTTGAATTCTGAGCATAGATTTAAGAGGAATCATATGTATCCACTTTCACCCTCTTAGATTTCTGCCTCTGTCATGAGAAAAACATGCTCCAGTCACCTGCTGTTCCAAGGAGGATGAAAGATATATGGAGCAGACCTGGACCCAATCTGAAGTTAGAATTAAGGCCAACTGAGCCCAGCCTAGCTGAACCAACCCCCAGCCCCACCCAAGAAACCTCAGAATACACAAATATTATAAGCCATCAAGTTTTGAAATTGTTTGTTATATGGCAATAGCCAACTGATACACTATCCTGGGATAGCATATTGTTTACTTTTTGCTTGTTTGAACTTCGAGAGAGAATTAATATTACATGTTATCATTTACTATTTACTTTTCTTTCCCACCCCACATCTTCTTTCTGAGATTTATCCAGTCATATAAACGAACTATAGAACTATAGTGGAAGTCCACTCAGTTTAAAGATGAGGAAAGGTGGAAGATTCAGAGAGCTTATGAATGGCTGAACTAGTTTGGGAGCCCAAGTCTCATTCCTTCAGCAAATATTTATTGAACATAAGGTGAGCACTTTCCTTGATGCTGGCAATATAAAGTTGAACTAGGCACATCAGGTTCTTACCCTTAAAGTCCCTAATAGAGACACTGCTTCATGGACAGAGGGCAAGGCCATGTCTCTGCCTCCTGGCATAGCTCATTGCCAGAGCTACCTTATTGCCTCTACCCTGCCAGCTATTTTTTTCTCAGTCCATTCATCAATTCCTGTCCCTGGAAGTGGATAACAAATTGAAAATGTCTGTGAGGAAAGCAGGTAGAAACCAAGAAGCGGAGGATCCTCCTTAGGAGAACTGCTAGCAAAGTGTGTTCCAGGGAAGGGGCACCATGATTGGGAAGTTCAGACCTAACAGTTGGTCACTTTGGAAAGACAGTTTATGTTTCTGCAGAGGGACATGCATCTACAGGGGGGTTGGCAGTTTTCTGAACAGTGCGGTGACCTCGGCAGCCCCAGGACTTAGTTCCTAGGTGACCACAGTCAGCAACAGAGCATGTGGGAGACAGAGGAAAAGTGAGGCGTGTTTCTTGCCCTCAAGGAATTTGCAATCAAATGGGGAAAAGAATAAGCAAAAACACAAAACAACCCCAAAATCAAAACAAAACACCCAAAAAACACAAGTACTCAAACCCCAGATAACAAAACACCAAATATCACAAATGTAGCCTAATAGATAAACATGGAGTAACATGAATGTACAGACACCCAGAGGTAGCTGAAATGTCAGGGCCCACACTGTCATCCCCCAGGCAGGTGTCTTTCTGTCTTTTGTTTTTCCAGAACACATGAGGAGTTCCCACGAGTGTTGCCATTTATTCTATGCTCTGGAAACACCCAAGAATCACTTTGCATTAAAACTAGACTGAACACAACCTCGACTCCCTTAACAATTCAGAACACATTCCAGGGTGACACAGGACCCTAGGGACATCATTAGGAAAACCAGTTAGCCTAAAGGATGAGGAGAACAGCATCCTGATGACATGAGGCTTCCCAGTGACTGAGTCTTAGATAAAAAAAATTAATTTAGCAACTTCTGTCAGATACAGAAGAAATGAAACCAAAAAGAGCACCTGTGTGCTCCCAGCTCTGGTGCTTACCTCGCAGGGGGCTGCCAGCTGCTCCTTCTTTCCCGCATTAACCCTTACCACCCAAGCACCTGAGGGATGTTCTCACTGCTGCAGCTGCCCCGGTATCTCCACCCTCCTCAAACCACCAGTCAGGTGTTTTTGTTAAACTCCTGGATCTTATGGTCAATTCTAGTCAAAGATGGCTCTGTGAGCAGCAGCAGCTATGGGTGACCCTCTGTGAGATGAGGGTTGTGTGGCCCTGGAAGGTCTAAGTTCAACATGGAATGTACCCTGCTGGGGTGGGTAGAGGGGCACCAAAGGATGGCTTCCCTGGCCACTACCTGTTCTCTATGTGAGAATTCCATTTGGTGTGTGTGTGTGTGTGTGTGTGTGTGTGTGTGCTTTCACTCCAAAACAAATGCTAACATAGTGATTTTTGCTTCTCATGGGTCTGTGAGTAGCTACCCCAGGGAACAAAAGTTAGGAGTGGTCTGAATGAAGTACGGGTGGCTGTGGCCCCTCCAGCTCTTAAACCCTGCAATGGCTGCCAAGTTGGAGAGCAGTAGGGAGCACTGGAAAGACCCAGAAGCCCTGAGGTCAACAGCCACTCCGATTGCTTCCCAGCAGCACACATCTGTGGTGCAGGATGCCCTGCCTCCTTGGCCCTGGTCACCCCATCTATAAGCAGTGGCAGGGAGGACAGGGTCCTGACCATCTCCCACTTACAGACACTTTCCACCTTCAGGAGCCTATGAAGGAATCCAAATGCTTCTAGAAAGGTGGCAATAACAAAGCAAGAAAATGACCACATTTCTTTGGGCTGAAGTTGAAAAAATGCCAAATGACTCTTCATGGTCTCTTTCACAAAAGGTGGTATATTTTCTCTCTTGCAGTCACCACTGTCATCTACATGCAGTAGTTTTATTTCCCTAAATCACATACGTCTTTAGAAACAAGAAAATGTTTCGTAGAATTCATTGAATTTCAGAACTGGAGTAATTTTATCTTTAATAAATAAATATTATGAAATTATAAATTACGTTAACCTGCATATATCAGATTCGAATAAATATCTGCCAGTTCATGATATATCATTACAGATGATCTCATTTATTTCTCACATCACCATTGCCAGTGAGGTCGTTTCTATGCACATTTCACAAATGAGGAAACCAGACAAGAGAGTTTAGAAGTTTCGCTGAAGTCCAGGTAACTAGTAAATGGAAGGGGTTAAGTTCTCCGGTTCAAAACTCTAGACTTTTTAGAAGTCATTCGACTCCCCTCTGTGCCTCCCATGGCTCTCAACACAAAGCAAGCTACTGCAGTTGGTGATTAGAAAACAATTGTGGGTTGATTGATACCATGCAATTATAAATTTCCCAGCTTAAAGGCTGGGGCTGAATTACATGACCTTGAATGATTTTTTTTTCTTTCTTTCTCGGGCACTCCCTTGAGCCCCTTTGTGTGCCCCACACTGCAGTATCCAAAGCTCCTGAGGGATCCACCTGGACCTGTTGTCTCCAGCACCCCTGTTATTTGGCCGGCCAGGCACTGTGGATTTCCTTTCTCATCTGAGAAGCCAGGGGGCACAGGCCAGGACTGGAAGCCCCCTTTACAGACACATTCAAGTATGCATTCACGCCTGGCCAGCAGACAGGCCCTACAAACCACCCAGCAAAACCAGCCAGGAAAAAGCCCTCAGTTCTAGCCACAGGAACTTCACCAATGTGCCAGCCTGAGCCTGAGGCGCCAGCTCTTCCCACAGGACACCCAGAGGCGGTAACTTTGGCCAGGCCAAGTCCCATGGACTCAAAATTTAATTTTCCCATCAGAGGACTGGAACAAAATTAAAAAGCAAACACCTGGTGAACTTGTTGGTCATTGTAACCACTGACTCAGACTGGACATGTGTCCATTCTGTCTTTTCCAACAGCTTGATTTGGTAACACATTTCTGTGCAGCTTACTCAGTGCTAGGCACCTGGTTCTTCTCATGACATCAAGTCTCAGTTTGGTTGCTTTGCAGCTGAGCTTCTGCCTTTGAGTCTCCTCTGTCCCTGTCTAGCTCCTCATTCATCATGCACCACAATAGCTGTTGTCTGGCTTCGCATTCAAGACCCCAGGTCTCAGCTCTGGGCTCTTTGGCCCACAAATACGGTGCTTCAAGCGCCATCTCTTTGAACTATCTCTTTTATTCACAAAACTTCAAAGACTTGAATTCTTGAAGCAAGACTTGGAGCTAGAATCTGTCCCCTAGAACTCTTCTATGTTACCCTTCCAGATCCCCTTGCCTGACCATCTCCTATTTTTCCCCCACACACCTTCTGTCTTACGAGGTTGGGTTTCCCATGGTTGCACGCACGGCAGGCCCCATATGATCTCAAGGCCTTTGTTCATGTTTCTTTCCTTGTCTGGAACACCTCCCTATGTCTCGGTCTATCCTCATCTCCCCATCCCTCAAGTCCTCTGCATCGGGTTCCCTTTCTGCCAATAGCAATTCTTCTCTTCTCTTTTTTCACATTTTTATTAGTGTATTTTAGTTATACATCATAGTGAGGTTATTTTTGACGTATTCATACATGCAAGTGTAATATCATTTGCTCCCCTTTAATCCTGAGTACGTCCCTTTCCTTCCTCCTTCCTCCACTCTACTGGTCCTCTATTTATTTATTTATTTATTTGTTTGTTTTAAATTAGAGCTTTGTAGATATACACGAAGGTGGAATTCACTGTGGTCTGTTCACCCATGTGCATAGCATGATTTAGTCAATTTCCTTATGCAGCCGTCCTTCTCTTCCCTAGAACTGCCATGATGCTCAGTCATCTCCTGTCTTGCTCTGGTTTAGACCGTTTCACAGCAATCACTATCTGAATAAACATACTATTCAATAAATAAATGCCTCTCCTACACCCGGTGTCACGCCTGTGCATGTTGGAAGGCTCTGCTCTGGTCCTCATCTGATCCAATCCTTCCCCTGGAGGGGGGTGGGGTGTGGGAGAGAGCAAGTGGACATGCACATCTTGAGCCTACCTCCTTTCTACCTCCACATTTAGACCACACTCCCGAGACCTGGGACCCTGGAAGTCCTTCCCGAAAATCCTTGAGTCTATTTAAGGGTCTGTGGAGGCTCTTTCTAGGTCTATCTTTCTGAGGGCAAGGATGGCCGAGGGAAGGCTGTTTGGGGGAGGTGGGTTTGTGGATGGAGCGCAGGTGCACAAAGGCTAAAGCAGTCCCATATTCACAGGCCCTTTAGCAGGAAGGGAAGGGGATTGGCCTCTGTGGGTTAGAGTCCTTTGATTATCTTTAATCTACCTGCTGGAGGGTGAAGACAAAACAGAGAAGGCAGAGCGAAATTTGGAGACAGATGGGGCACAGATTATACTGTTGACCCTCTGGATCAAGTCTGTGCCTGGACTTTTCCATTAACCAAGCCGAACTATTTTCCTTCTTTGCTTAAGTTCATTTGAGTTGGGTTTCTGTCACCTGCAACTAAAAGTTACTGATGATGATGATGGCAATGATGATGATGATGATGATGCTGACGACGACATGACATGGTGACAAGGATGACAGCTAAAAGTGGCTGGATGACAAGTGTGTTCTAGACACGCTGCCTCACCTATGTTTGTTTATTCCAACGGCCCCACAAGGAAGTTCTCCTCTGTGAAGAGGCACAGCTTCAGGAAAGCAAATACCTGGTCTGAGTTCACGAAGTTTTCAACTCCAAGCTGTCAATGCCTAAGGCTGCCTTTTCAGCTGCCAAGCTTATTTTCATTGGTCATCAACAGCATGATCTGGACCACGTGAAAGGTACGGGGCTTTGGGAATATGCAGATAGCCACTATGGGACAACCAAGGCTCTGGAAAAGTAAGAAAAAGCAAAGGTCAAGGTTGGGATGCACAGGAGCCAACATGCTCAACCAGATACCTGTCAATACTTGTCAGAGGAGGAGGAGAGGAGAACACTCCTGTAAAATGCCTTCCTCTCCATTGCCCTCTCTACCCCTGGTCCCAAGGCTTCTCTGGTAAGGCTTTGGGAAGAAGGATGAAACTCTGAGTTCTGTCAGCATACATTTTAATACCTCTGCAGGGCTCTATACTTTATGATTTTCAGCAAATATACAGAGTAACTTATATGGCCATTGAGCTATTTCCTGCTGATGAGCAAGTTAAGCACAGTGATTCTTGAGGGTGACCAAGTGCAAATTTTGATCACCATCCATTATTGCATTCACATAGGAAGTCCAAGACATGATCCATGCAGGAGCCCAGCGCACACATAGTGGTGACGAGAATCACTCAACTTCAATCTGGCCTTTGCAAATAGAGGAGGAAAACTGCAAACGTCCTGAAGACTTTGGTTCCTGGGTTTCTTATGACCAAATGCATAGATGTGAGATCAATCTGTGTCTCTCCCACAGGGAGAGCAGAAAACCAAAAGGGAGTTCCAGATGGGCACGCGAGGTTGCATGCAGAGTGCAGAGGAGCAGGGTTGCCGCTAAGGTTTATTGCTCTAACTCCAGGATTGCTGCACAAGACACTCTGCTCTGCCACGTTTGAAAAACGCTCTCAACCCATTGTCACCACAATAAAATCTTTATAGAGGAGAGCCCAGACCGCCAGGCCTCCGTGCTGTCAAGTACTCAATGTCACTCACCAAACACTGGTGAGACACAAAAGGCTTTCCCGTTTGCAGGTGTGGGTTTTCAAAATCTTTCAGGAAGGTGAATAGTCACCACAGCAGAATAATCTCAACAGTGCTTCGAGGGGGGACGGGGACCACACTCAAGTTCAAGTTTTAAGTCCAAATACATTTATTCTGTGTTTTCTTTAGCATGCATCATGTACCATAGCAGGTAAGAACATTTTGCACTGACAGCTTCTATTTCCAAAGGTAACACCCACATGAGCCTAAAACCAATCCCTCACTACAAAGAGTAGGTATAATAGTTTCATTTGTTCACACAGTCATCAATATTTTTGAGTATATGGTTATATTGGGAAATTGCCTGATATTATACAACCAAGCCACAAGGACCAGTGTTGGCTTTACCAGTAATAAAGCAGATAATCAGATCTTTGTCCATATTAACCTGACATCATCAATATCAACCTAAGCATAAGAAAGGGACCTCCTCAACACCCAATGAAGAAGTGTTGTCAGAGGAGAGATCTGTGATAGAGATATAAACCTGAGGTTGACATATACTTCAATTATAGTTGAAGCCATAGGTGTTGAAGAGATTGCCCGGGGGGATGCAGAAAAAAAATAAGCTTTCAGACTAAGGCTTGAGGCCAATTGCTGTTTTGTTTTTTTTTAGTATATCATAGCTTTATTGAAATATAATTCACATATCTAAAATTCAACCTTTAAATTATATGATTTGGTTTTTTAATGTATCCACAAAGTTGTACAATCATCACTAGTATCTAAAGTCATAATATTTTTGTCAGTCCAAAAAGGAACCACTTCTCCGTTAGCATTTACTCTCTTCTTCCACTCCCCCGCAGCCTCCAGCAATCACTAATTTACTTTGTGTCTCTGGATTTGCCTCTTAATGACATCTCTTGTAAGTACAATCATATGACATGTGAGTTTTTGTGTCTGTTTTCTTTCATTTAGCATAATAGTTGTGAGGTTTATCCAGGTTGTAGCATGTATGAGTACTTTATACCTTTTTATAGCTGAGTAATATTTCATTGCATAGATGTATTATATGTTGTTTATCCATTTATCAGTTGACAGACATGAGCTGTTTTCATTTTTAGCCTGCTATGGACATGCATGTATAATTTTTTGCATGGACACATGTTTTCAATTCTCTTAATCACCTAGGTACAGAACTACTGATCCATACGGTAACTCCATGTTTAACCTTTTGAGAAGAAGCCAAACTTTTTACAAAGTAGTGTGTCATTTGCATTCTCACCAATAATGTATGAGGTTTAATTTCTTCACATGCTCCCCAGCACTCCTCATAGTCTGGTTTTTCATTATAGCTGTCCTAATGGATGTGAAGTGATCTCTCACTGGGGTTTGGGTTGCCTCTCCCTAATAATGATGAGTGTTCTTTCATGTGCCTACTGATCTTTTGTAAATCTTCTTTGGAGAAATGTCTATACAAATATTTTGCCCATTTTTCAATTGGGTTGTTTTTTCATTATTGTGCTGTGTACAAGTCTTTAGTTCTAGATATGAATCCCTTATCAGATATATTAGTTACAAAAAAAATTCTCTCATTCTAGGAATTGTCTTTCCATTTTATTGATGATGTTTTCTGAAGCACAAAAGTTTTTAACTTTGATGAAATATAGTTTATAATTTACCTAATTTGTTTATTTTGTAAATTTTATTTTTTTGTGTCATGTTTAATAAACCTTTGCTTAATCTGAGGTCATGAAGTTTTATATTTTCTTCCAAAAATGACAGGTTTAGCCCTTACAGTAAGGTCTCTGATCTGTTTTAGTTAACTTTTGTATATGGGTTGGGTAGACATCCATGTTCATCCCCTAACTTGTGAATATCTGGTTTCAGAAACATTTGTTGAAAACACCATTATTTCCTCCTTTGGATTATCTTGGTACTTTTGTCAAAAATCAATCGACCAAAAATGTTAGGGTTTATTTCTAGGCTCTATTCTATTCCATTGATCTATATTTGTATGTCAATACTACACAGTCTTGAGTACCGTAGCTCCATAGTTTGCTTTTCAATTAGAAAATGTGAGTTCATTTTCAAGATTGTTTTGGTTCTTCTTCTAGGTTCTTTGAATCTCCACATAAATTTTAAGACAAGCTTATTAATATCTACAAAGCAGACATCTGGGATTTTGGCAAGGATTCCAGAGACTCTCTAGATTTGGAGAGTATTGACATCTTAATAATATTAAATCCTCCAACCCACGAGAATGGGATGCCTTTCCATTTACTTAAGTCTTTCTTAACTTCTTCCAGTGATGTTTTATAGTTTTCAGTGTACATGTCTTAAACTTATTTTAAATTTATTTGTAAGTATTTTATTCTTTTTAATGCTATTTTAAATAGCACTGTCTTAATTGTTGTTTCTGACTGTTCTTGGTAGTGTTATAGACATAAAAATATTTTTTTGTATCTTCATCTTATGTCTTACAACCATACTAAACTCATCTATTAGATATAATCATTTTCATGGATGCTTTAGGATTTACTATATGCAAAGTGACACCATGAGCAAATAGAACTGGTTTTGCTTTTTCTGTTTCCAATCTGGATGCCTTTTCTTTCTTTTTACTACCTAATGACCTCGACCAAAGTCTCCAGTACCATTCTGAATAGAAGTGGTGAGAGTGGACATCCTTGTTTCAGATCTTAAGGAAAAAGAAATCAGTCTTTAACCATTGAGTTGATATTAGATGTGGATTTTTCATAGAGAGCTGTATTCATTTTCTCTTGCTGCTATAACTAATTATGACACAATACAAATGTATCTCTCAGTTTTGTTAAGTTGAAATCCAATGTAGGCTTCACTGGGCTAAATCAGTTTGGGCAAGGCTGTGGACACTTGAAAGGTGCTTCCCTTTCCTTGCCTTTACCATGTTAAAGAAGTACCCTTCTGGGCTGAGGCTGTGGCTCAGTGGCAGAGCACTTGCCTCACACATGTGAGGCACTGGGTTTGATCCTCAGCACCACATAAAAATAAGTAAACCAAATAAAGACACTGTGTCCATGTATAACTAAAAAATAAAAAAATAAAAAAGAAGTACCCTTCTATTCCAAGCTGAGTGTTTTTAACATGAAAGAGTGACAAATGTGGGCTGGGATTGTAGCTCAGTGGTCGAGCACTTGCCTTGCAGATGTGAGGCACTGGGTTCGATCCTCAGCACCACATTAAAATAAATAAATAAAATAAAGGTATTGTGTCTATCTATAACTAAAAAATATATTTTTTTAAAAAAAGAGTAATAAAGGCTTTTTCTGTGCCCCTTGAAATGATCATGTGATTTTTTTGGTCTGTCAATATTTTAAAACCACATAGAAAGGAGACAGGAGTAGCCAGACGTGGTGGGCGGGGGGTACCGCCTGGTGTTACTGAAAGCCTCAAAATGGGAGGAGTACAGAACATCAGTTCTGTTGAGAGGTGAGGCAAGATGGGAACTGAAAAGTGTTCATTCTGTTTGGTTTTTGTGGAGGTTGTTTGTGACCTTGATGGCAACTGTTGAGGGAACATGAAGGGAGGTGAGAGGCCATTGCGGGTGGATGGCATCCCTAGAGTTCGGGGAGTCCCGGGTAAAGCTAGAGGCAGTGATCCCATTGGTATTGTTAGTGTCAGGACAACTTAATGGGTCTTTTTTTTTTTTTTTTTTAGTTGTAGATGAACACAATACCTTTATTTTATGTGGTGCTGAGGATTGAACCCAGTGCCTCACACATGTGAGGCAAGCGCTCAACCGCTGAGCCACAACCCCAGCCCCCTTAATGGGTCTTTACAAAGGGATTTTGAATACATTTCGATTGAAGCAGGGAGGGAAAGAAACATCTTCAGTATCTGAGATGCTAGAATTAGACTCTCAAATTTTTCTATGATCCAGAAAGGATATCTCTCTATGCCTCAAGTTCAGGAACCAGTTCAGGCCCTTTGTGAAGACATGGTAGACTCTTGCCTGCCTCATCTTGTGAATGAAACAGTCGGATGTAAGAAATCGTCCCATCTTGGTAAAACACCAGTGCTTGGCCCCACAGTAAAAGACAGAATGAAATTCATATGTGTATCTAATTTTTTGATGACTCTTTAAAATGTAAAGTTTGGCGGGGGTTGGGGGCAGAGATTCCTGGCTTTAGGGAGAGACATTTCCCATCAGTAGCAGCATCACCCTCTAAACCAGGCTGCTCCTGGTTCTCCGGCTTGGTTGGCCTTCTTACCACATTCTTGGGTGGCGCCTGTCATGTGACAGGATCTAGGTGACCCAAGAGCCCTCCTGCAGTGCTCACTTCCCTCTGCCTGGCAGTCTCGTTTGTTATATTGAATGCTTCCCTGGGATATTTATGTGGAAACCCAAGAAAATACTCCAGGGTCATTTTTAATAAGTGCCAATCTCTCCTAGGCTATCTGCAGTCATAAACATTTACGTCTAATATCCCAAAGAAAATGTTGATGCAGTCTGATGTGGGCGTGAGAGCACACAGATTAGTCTAAACAAAAACACGGGGGTGACAGTTAGCTTTTTTCAGCATGAAGCTGCATTCACTCATTTCTGACATAAAAGTGCAATTTGCATATTCTTTCAAGTCTGTTTAGCTGCAAACACATGTGTGTTTGGGTCACAGAAATTTAAAATTTGTAAATTATTCAGAAACTACTGCCAAATTGTAATCAAGTGGTAGGAAAAACATTCTAGATTGAATAGTTGTAAGTACAGAGGGGAGCCTTCTCAGGCTTGGGAAACATTTTAAAATATACTGGTGCCTAATCAACTCAGAGAAAAGAGGGGGAGAAATGTTTACTTTCTTAGCAACAATTTAATATAGATGTTATGAGTTTTTTCTGTTTGTTGAACACTGCAGAATGGAATTATTTTAGTACTGTGATATTAAGTAAATAAAGTGCCTTCCGAGAGAAAACTAAACACTGTGATTAAGATGAAGGAGGAATTTCTAATGCCTTTCTAGAAACCATTATAAACCCAGAACCATAATTGCTAGAAAGCAATCCAATATAATATAAAATATGTATACTATATCTTGCATATTATATCGTTCAGGGTGTATTAGGTACATTCCATCTTAGGTGTCTTCCCATTTTTTAATTTTTTGCATCAAACAAGGCACTGTGCTAGGCAATCAGGGCCTAGGAATTTGTACATGGAGACAAAAATGTACCTCGGTAAACTAGCAAACTATCTGGGAAGGGGGTGAGGGTGGAGAATTGGTAGGCACTGGCAGGAGTATTGAATATGGACCAAGAATGGAAGTACCTGCCTCAAGATAGATGCAAAGACAGAGGCCAGAGCTAACAGATGATGGATTGAAGTTCGTTGCAGGTATGTAATAGTGACATCATATCTACCATGACCACAACTATACAGAGTATGCACAGAGATTGACACAACCAAACTCAGTTTTTTAAAAAGTCAAGTTCTGTCCAGTGTTCACTTCTCCAGCTTCACTGCTTGACTGTCCTCAGTGACACCCTCTGAGGAGTGGGAGTGAGGTGGCAGGCGGAGAGAGGTCATTGTGGCCAACTTTGAAAACTGTTTATTACAGATGGGATTATTCCTTTGATGGAATCAAGTTGTAAATGGGAAACCAGACTATATGGCTTTTAAACAAAAAATAGCAAATAAATTTGAAGTTCGAGGAGGTGAGTTGCCAAAGTTAATTGAAGACTGGGGCTGAGCTCTGTCATCTGTAAGTCTGCTCATTCACTCCTGTTGTCTCTCCATGTATTTGGGAACATCTATAAAACACCTGTGTGGCAGAGCACAGCCTAGGACGGATGGCAGAGACCCTCCCTCATCTTGTGAGTGCTTATGTGGATAATAAATACAGGGATAAATTTGCTTTCCAAAAAGCCCCAAGACATCAAGAGGCAAATTTTGAGATAAGCAGAGTTGTTTTGAGACCTCTGCATTCAAACTCTTGAGCATTTTGTGGTAATTTAGCAAAAAACTTTCCTTCTGGCAAGGTTTTTTTGCATTCGCCATGAAGGTGATTCGCCATGCAGTTGCTGATATGCATATTTATTATGCATGCATCTTAGATGGATTTTTTGCAGGCAAACATTTCATATCAACAGGGGCATTGAGTGAGAAATCATATTCAGATCATTGCTTCAATTAAATTATCCCATATTCTTCCCAAAGAAGTTTTTCTTGTCTGTACACTTTTTATAGCTTATTCTACATATGACTTAAATTAGGACCATCAGTCTACAAAGAAAATATCTGGAACTTCTTTCAAAAGGAAAAATAAATAAAAGGCCATAAAGAAATGCAAAAGAAGAAGTAAAACTGTATTTGCGGAGGCCATAATAACAAACTATTAGAACTAATAAGTGAGATAATACAAGTGGAGCTATAATATTGTATTTCTACAGCATGACTGCAATTGGAAAATAAAAATTTTAAATCCCTATACCATTACAATAGTATCAAGAAATATGAAATACATGGTAATAAGGTTAACAAGATGTACAAGCAAGATTGATATACTGAGAATACAACAGCAACAACAGTTACTGAGAGAAGTTGAATAAATGAGAGATACATATACTCCTGGGTCAGGTGACTCAATATTAAGACAGTAATTCTTCTTGAACTGATATGTAAGTTTACTGAAATCCCAATCAAAATCCAAAATCTCAGAAAGCTTATGGTTGTTGAAATTGACAAGTTGATTCTAAATTTCACCAAAAGAAAAGCAAAAAAGATGCAGAATAGCTAAAATTATCTTGAAGAACAATATTACAGAATTTACATTACAATCAAAGCCTTCACCAACAGAAATCCAAAAAACTCAGTTTAAAAATATGCAAAAATATTGAACTGCCATGATTTTTTAAGAGAGATCCAGCCAGGCACAGTGGCACATGCCTGTAATCCTGGCAGCTTGGAAGGCAGAGGCAGGAGGATCTTGAGTTCAAAGCCAGCCTCAGCAAAAGCAAGGCCCTAAGCAACTCAATGAGACCCTGTCTCTAAATGAAATACAAAATAGGGCTGGGGATGTGGGTCAGTGGTTGAGTGCCCCTGAGTTCAATCCTTGGTCCCCCCTCCAAAAGCAAGAGAGATCCAAATGGTCAACAAGCATATGAAACGATGATGAACATGACTACTAACTAGTAAATGCAAATTAAATCTATAGTGAGATTCACTACATACTCACCAGAATGACTAAAATTAAAAAGATTGACAATACCAAATGCTAGTGAAGACAGGATCTCTTGTGGCCCTCTCAAGCATTGATGATGGGTATTTAAAATGGAATAATCATTTTTGCATATCATTTGGTAGGATATACAGGATAGACAGTTTACTTAAAGCAAACACATGCATACTGTATAACCCAGAAAATCCACAGACAGGGAAACCTTCAACAGAAAATTGTACATGTGTGTGTTAGAAGACATATAAGAATGCTCATAGTAGCTTTACACATAATGACTGAAAACTAGAAACAATCCAAAGACCCATCAACAGGAGAATGGATACATAAGTTGATAAATTGTGTTATTTCAGTGTATGTGTGTGTACACACACAAATACACACAAACACATCTATGCACACTCAGGTATGATGGAATACTACAAAGCAAAACTACATACAAAGTACTGATAAGTACAAAAAAATGGATGAACCTAAAGGTATTATGTGGAATGGACGTAATTTTTAAAAGCCAGACATTAAAGTGCATGCTGCATGATTTGTTTATATTAAATTCATAAGCAGGCTAAACAAACTCCTATTGAGAGAAATACAAACAGTAGTTACCTCAGGGGTTGCTGTGGATGGAGAAGGAGCAGAAAGGACCTTCTTGGGGTACTGGAAAGATTCCACATCTTGACCTGATTATTCATTTGTAAAAACCCACCAAGAGGAACACATAAGATGAGTGTGCTCACACACTTCAGGCATGTTATGCCTTAATAAAAATAGTTAACTGAAAAAATGAAGAAAAAGAAGTTGAATATATTGCTACATTAGTGAAGATTTAAAAAGAAAATCACCTTCCTTTTAGTGTTTTATTTCATTAAACACAAGGTCAGGAAAAGAAAAAACAACATAATATGTGTGCAAAACAATTACTGAACAGGGGTAGAAGAATAATTGGGAGACATTTATGTCTTGATAAATAAAAAAAAAAGGATGTTATATTTCTAGGTAGGAAAATCTAGGACCACCTGATACCAATTCTTCCCTCAAATTCTACTTTACCTTTAACATGAGTCCAAACAAATTATCCTCGGGTTAACCAAAACAGATCAGCCAAAATGTTTTAAACCGGGCTTTGCCCTAGCAAACACCAACACTGAAAAAAATGTAAACCTGAAATCATTTCAAGGCTATTCTACAGGGACAGACACGGGCAACCATGGTAACAGAACTGAAATTGAGCTATGTTCCCAAGTGTACATTGTGACCAATGGAGGAAGGCTAAGTTATTTAACAAATAAAGGCAATTAGCTAATCACTTGTAAAATAGAGTTAGAAATCTATCTGTTAGCTTAAAACAAAATAAATTCAGGAGGTATTCATTACATAAAATTTTAAATCAAAGCTGCCAATATGATTGACTGAACTGCTGCAGGGGGCCCCCCAGACATCCTACCATTCTTCCACACATTACTTTAAATACATATTTTAAAACAATTTATGCCCAACCTATCTCAAAAGTTAGAAGAGGAAATCTACAGAAAACGGAAAAATAAGGTTAAAATCAGAACGGCAAAGGAAGTCACAACCAAATGGCTCATGCTATGATCAGAACCAGATAAGAGCTCAAGGCACTGAGATTTTAATTGAGTTGCTTAGTCTATTTGCATGCATGCAATTATCGATCAATAATTATCTTGTATTAGGTTACATCTACCACCTGGCTGTTTGTTTTCTATTTGTCCCGCTGTGTTGGTTCATTTTCCCCACTTTTTCTGATTTCTTTTGGATTATTTCTTTGAATGTCATTATCTCCCTCATTGGATTTTGAGTTTATACATTTTTGTTTTACTTCCAGTTCTTACTCTAAGGGTTGCAATGTGCAGCTTCAGCTCTTTACACACTACAGTTTACTAATACCATGCTGCTTCACATGTAATGAAAAACTGTAGAATATAATCCATTTAATTCCTCCCATTCTTTGTACTACTCTTCTTATGTATTTTACTTTTATATTTATATAAAAGTATATTTACTTTTATATATATATTTACTTTATATATTTTTACTTTTATATACAAGTATATATTTACTTTTATATACAAGCCAATGACATATTGTTATCAATAGTTTTATTTACTTTAAACCATCAATTATTTTTTTTTAATTAAGAAAAAAAGGAAATCTTTTATGCTTTTATATTTCCCTGCACAACTGCATTTCTGGAACTGTTTCTTCCTGTTTTTGTTTTTGTTTTTTTTTTTTTTTTTTTTTTTTTTTTTTTTTTTTTTTTTTTTTTTTTTTTTTTTTTTTTTTTTTTTTTTTTTTTTTTTGTATTCTACCTGGTATCCATCACTTATCTTCAGTTTGTAGAACTCCTCGCTCTTTTTTTTTGTACCAGGGATTGAACCCAGAGGTGCTTGACCATCCAGCAACATCCTCAGCTCATTCTTATTTTTTAATTTTGAGATGCTGAGTTGTTTAGGGCCTCCCTGAGTTGCTGAGACTGGCTTTGAACTCAAGATCCCTCTGTCTCAGCCTCCTGAGCCTCTGGGTTTACAGGCGTGCACACCCCACCCACTCTCTTATCACTTCTTGTAGTGATAATCTGATGGATATAAAGTCTCTTAACTATCGCTTATTAGAAATGTCTTTACTTCACCTTAATTTGGGGGAAATGTATCTCTTCACTGGCTCTAGGATTCAAGGTTGAAAGTTTTTTTCCTCTTTTAGCACTTCAAAGATGCTTTTCTATTGTTTCTGGCTTGAGTCACTTCCAATTTGAAAATTCTACCATAATTCATATCCTTGTTCGCCTTGTCTGTAACTTTTCTTTTTTCTTCTGTCTTCTTTTAATGTTTTCTCTCTGTCTTTTTGAGCAATTTGATCATGATTTATCTATCTAGATTCTGTATTTATCCTATAGGGATTGTTGAATATCTTGGATCTGTGAATTGATTTTTTTAAATCAAATCTGAGAAATATTTGGCTGTCATTTCTTTAAATTTTTTTCTGTCATATTCTCCCTCTCTTCTGGACTTCTATTACGTACATGTTAGATACTTGGTACTATTTTACATGTCACTGATGGTTTGTTCATTTTTTAAATATTTTTGTTCTCATTCTTCTTCAGTTGGAGTAATTTATGTGGCCCATCTCCAAGCTCACTGATCCTTCATTCTGTAATCTCCCTATATCCCATCTGCTGTTAATACTGTCCAATGAAATGATTTTAGATATTTTATTTTTCAGTTCTAGAATTTTCATTAGATTCTATATTAGCTTCCATTTCTATTCTGAAATACCCCATATAATTCTTTATTCTCTATATCCACCTTTTCTGATAAATCCTTTAACATATTTAGAATATGTTATATAAATAAGTTATAAATATATGTTATTGCTTATCTGATTCCTCATTGAGGAGCATTCTATAAATTGTTTTCAAAAGTGCCAAAATCCTGGGAGATTAAATAAATAAATAAACAACATAAAAGGAGGTTAACTGTCCCATACTGGGGGAGACTAAGAAAAGCTGACACCCGAGGGTCCTGTGTGATCCAGGGAGTTCTTCAGTCTCTGCTGTGCATGCGCCTGGCCTCAGTCAGGAATGTCCTTGTCCTGATCCACACGCTCAAGCCAGTAGAGGCCTTGGCCCAGCCATTCACCAGGCGGTGGACATGGCCACTTCCACCAGCAGCACTGCTGGGCCTGAGCTTTGCCTACTGCTCCAAACAGGTAAATTGCCTTCAACTATAGATTCCCCCAGAGAAGCTGTGCCTATTCCTGGTGTGCCCAGTACTGGCAAACTTCACACCAGCCACACTAATATGAGACCCAAGCTAAAACGCCATAACTTTCCACTGTCCTTACCCTAAACAACTTTCCACTGTCCTTACCCTAAGTCCAGCAGTTTCCAGATTAAAAGCTTCTCTGACCAGTTTCCAGAGTATGGAATTGGTTATTTTTATCATCTTGTCTGGCTTCCTAGTTGTTTTGGGGTGGGGAGGGAAGAAGAGTTTGCCAACTTCTCCATTAAGCCACAGCCAGAATTCCTGCCTGAATGCCTGTTTTCTTTTTTTGAATGAGGGCCTTATACCTGCTAAGCAAGTATTCTACCACTGAGCTACACCTCCAGCCCATGAGTATCTTTTAAAGAATAATTTGAGAGAGAATTTTTAAAATAAAGTAATCTCTTAGTAAATTATCATAGATGAATGGAGGAAGGGAAATTGAAATGAATGCATTTTAAGATCCTAATATTGTTTGAGAAGATTAGAATTTGTTAAGTTAAATAAGCATATTAAAAAATTTAGAGCAACTGCTAAAAAACAGAAATATAACATGGGATTTCAAACTAATCAAGGAAACAAAAGAGGAATATGAAGAATCAATCAATCCATTAGGAGAATAAAAAGAAAGGGAAAGAAGAACTGAAAGAAATATGATAAATAAAAATATTAAAGTAATATTTGGAGGGGAAAGGTCTTATTGTATCAGAAATCATAGTAAATGTAAAGGAATTAGATTTTCCTAAAATGACAGAGTTTAAATTGTATAAAAAGACAAAATATAGATACACAGTGTTTGCAAAAGGCAAACCTAAAATATAAGGACAAAGAAAGATTAAAATAAAAGAAAGAAAAAGACCAAAAATTAGCATAGCAATATTAATACAAGTTACTTATCTGTGAAGAAAGTAATCCAGTCAGAACGCATGTTATTATAACTTCTATGGGATGGTTAATTGCTACAACTCTTTGCAGGGTAATTTGTTAAATTATGTATCAAAGGTTTTAAAAAGAACTTTTTAAAATCATGAAATTTAGTTGGATTTATCCTCAAGAAATAGTTGTGGGGCTGGGATTGTGGCTCAGTGGTAGAGCGCTTGCCGTGCATGCGTGAGGCACTGGGTTCCATCCTTAGCACCACATAAAAAGAAATAAAATAAAGATATTGTGTCCATCTACAACTGAAAAAATATTAGAAAAAAAAAGAAATAGTTGTATGGATGAGCAAAGATACACATAAAATGATGAGCCATATGTAATAGTTTTTAAAACCTGGAGTCCAAGTTCAAATCTCTGCACCTCAGTTTTCTAACATTGACATAAGAGTAAAATCTACTCCAAAGGAATGTTGTAAATATGAAATGAAGATACATGCATAAAAAGAGTCACCAGTACATAATGATAAAAGCAAATGCTTACACAGTACCTAATATGGCCTAAGTTCTAAGGCACTATTCCAAGCCATCTAGATCTTAATACTCACTTGACTGCTGTGGAATCTTTCCTGAGATTGGTGCCATTAGCTGATTTTATTATTATCTGCATTTTAAAATAAGGAAATATGCAGAGAGAGGTTATTAGCTGCTATTAGTATGATCCTGATTTTAGGGATGAGGAAACTGAGACACAGAGATTAGTTAATTTGTGCTATGGTATACCTTCAGTAAGGACTTGGGTCAGTACTTGAACCAGGCAGCTGAACTCCTGAGTCTGTGCTCTTCACCACTATGCTATTATTATTAACCTGCAGGAGTAGAAGGAATCCAAATGAGAATTTGGATAAATAATTTATTCATAAAATGGAATACTTTCCATCCATTTTCAATGCCAATGTAGAAGTAGATAATAAAAATAGCTAAATAAGTGGGCATGGTGGTGCACACCTGTAATTCCAGCAGTTCCGGAGGCTGAGGCAGGAGGATCTAGAGTTCAAAGCCTCAACAACTTAGTGAGGCCCTAAAAAACTTAGCATGATTCTGTCCCAAAGTGAAAAATAAAAGGGGCTGGAGATGTGGCTCAGAGGTTAAGGGCCCCTGGGTTTAATTCCTGGTAAAAACAAAACAAAACAAAACAAAAACTAAAAAATAAATAAAATAAAATAGCTAAATATTATTGCATGTTTTTCTATATGACAGATGCTATTATAATCATTTTATATATGTGTGTGTGTGTGTGTGTCCTTAATTGCTCCTCATAAAAATTTAGGAATGAAGAATAATTATTTCCTTCCAGGTGAGGAAGCTGAGCATGGTATTTAGGTCACTTCTCCAGTGTGCCCTCACTGCCTCAGTGGGGCAGGACTAAGACCTAGGCAGTCGGAACCCCACCCCTATCCTTTACTGCTCCAGTGTCCCACATATACAGAAATGCTTCATCTCAAAGATGCCCTTGGCTCACTTTCCAATTATTCCCAGCCTGAAATTATTCCCAGGTAAGCAAACATTTATTGAGCACCTACCATGTATCCAGCACTATTCTAGATGCAGAAAACATAGTGAACAAAACTGGGTTTGCCAGAGATTGGAATTATATTTTTCTGTATTTATTTATGCAGTGGGATAATTCATTTACATATTAATTTTGGCTTTATTCCCATGGATATAGAAACTCCAGGAAGGAAAATGTGATTTTCCCCTCATCCAATTCTGAAAGCAGCTTAGCTTCTGTGGTCCAAAGTCTAGGCTTCTTCAGGAAGGTTATATCTGACAGGTAGGTTTCTTAGGAGGGGGCTAGCATGGGGCAAGGGAAGGAATGGAAGCAGGGGGTTTTGAACATAAGGCAGAGGGGTTTGTACTAGGAATCTGAGTAAAACCCCAGGGACAGAATCCAGGGGCAGGGAGGGGCAGGAATCTCCTTCAAGTGTAAAAAGCAGGTGCTTCCAAATTTGAAGCAAGCCATGTTGATGGAACCCCATTCCCCAAGGTAGATGAGAACAGTGGAGGGATGTAGTAGGTTTTGCTCAGCGCCCTAGGGAAGAGTGAGGACAACCCTAAGGACTGCGGGTGTGAACGGAGTCCAAAGATCGACTCCAATTTTGTGGTCACAAAACCCCTGAATTTGGGTACAGTCCATGGGAAAGGAAATTACCTTGGTAACTAATGTGAACTTCGTGCAGATCTTGGCAAGAGTAAAACAGAGATCCAGATTCAGTGGGGTGTAGGGGGAAGTTTTCATACTCAAGTGTCATGGAACGATTCATACCAGTTGCTCTCTTCTACTGTGTGCCTCTTCCTCTGGCCTAGAAGTCAGTCCAGTACCTAACAGAGTGCTGTACCCCCAGGGGCTCAGGAAATGTTTGTTACATCAGTGACTGGAAAATTATACACAAAAATGTTAGCATAGCTAATACTGGAGGAGAAATTATAATAGGGGATTTAGAATGAAAGTCAATTCATCAAAGTTGCTAATGCTCACATCTTTGACCCTGAACTTCATTTCTAGGAATTTATCCTAAAGATATATGAGCATATGTGAGAGATTATGCATATACTAGGTACTTCTTTACAGTCTTTTTGTTATAGCAATAAACTGGGAACAACCCAAGTATCTATCAGTAGGGGACTTACTAAATAAATTGTTACGAAATACTGTATAGCTGAATAGAAAATCCTTTATATAACGAAAGTGAATTCTCTCCAGGATATATTGCTAAATGAAAAAATAACAGAGAAGATGTGTAGCATGTTATGTAAAAAGAAAAAATAGGGCTGAGGCGGGGGGTAGCTCAGTGATAGAGTATATATAGCATGCACAAGGCCCTAGGTTTAACCTATAGTAACAAAAAGGGGGAAAAAAGAAAAACTAGCATGCAGATATATATGTGTGTGTTTATGAATAACATATCTCTGGAAGAAAACACAGAAAACCAGCAAAGCTGATCCCTTCTGGGGAAGGGAACTGAGTGACTATGGAGTGGGGTGGGAGGAAGAGTTTTTGCAGATTAAATTTTTGCTCTTTTTGAACTTTTAATCATATTAATATGTTTCTTATGTTTTTAAAATTGTTAAATATATGAATAAAATCATTGTTTACTTTTGCTTCCCTTTTCTTAAAGTTTCTCATGAACTAAAGAAACTACTTGCATTTTTAAATTATTTTTAAAAAGGAAAGAGAGGTAACAGGGGATCCCATCAACACAAAGTACGTTCTAATTGAAAGGGAAAAAATTCTACATGATTTTCACCCAGAAATGTGTTTTGAAGCACTCCTTTGTATTTAGGAGGTTAAACCAAATGTGGTTGAGCCTTTTCTTCAATGGCACTAGTAATAGGAATCACGTAGGAGCGTATGCAGTACTTTTTAAAAAACATGTCCTATGAATTCCTCTAAGTAGAAGTGATTTTTAAATCCAGTTACATTGCAGTCTTCTCTTTAGACTTCATTGTTGTCAACATCTGTTTTTTAAAAGAAAACAGCTACCACCCTGGGAACACCGCTGAGCTCTGTCAAAGCTACTTAGGGGAAGGAGAGTGTCTAAGTCTGGGGGTGTGAACTGCAGCCACGTGGGCTGAGAGGCGGGCCCTGACTGAGCCGCCAGAGTCTGCCTGAAATAAAACCAGTGCTGGCAGTGGGTGGGAAAGGTGGTGCTCTAAGGAGCTGAGTGCTTTCGATATTTCTTTACTGGCCAACAAACACCCACAGACGGACAGTCAGAGCGCTAACACCTTCCTGTCCATGCTACCTGCCCTATGGGCTGTCCAGTCTTCAGAGACATCCTAATTGTTCCCACCATTGCGGTGCTGTAAAGTGCAGTATATGTTGCCCTCATTTGATAATCAACACGTAATCCCTTCTTTAAGTCCCCACCACAGAATATGTGAGCTGGAAAAGGACAATTGGGGCCATCTCCTTTGTCTTCATTTTGCAAAGAAAGGAGCAAGAGCCCTAGAGAATGTAATGACTTTGCCTAAGATCACCCGTTAAGTTAGTGACAAGAGTCCATGGTCTTGACCCCAGGTGCTCCTTCTGTTGTGTGTTATTGCTGTATGGACTGCATCTGTAAAAAAGGAAGGAGTGGAGTTGGGGACTGACTTTCAAATCCTGGTGGCAGCTACCAGGAAGCTGGGGGATGTTGAACAAATTTCTTAAACTCTGAATCTTAGCCTCCTCATCCAAAAATTTAAAAAGTTCAATGTCACGGTGTGATGAGATGACCTGAAAAATGACTGAAAAATAAAAGAGGTTTGGCAAATGTGCATTTCTTGTCCCTGCTCTTGGTCCCTTCACAGATGGATTTTGCTTATTTGTAAAATGGGGAAAAAGGAGAGGGCCCCTAAGGTGCCTTCCAGCTCAACTTTCTGCTAAAGTTCTTTCAAGCCAAAGGTGCTGGAAAATGTCCCAGGACATTGATTGATTGATTAGTATTCTTTGCCCAAATTGGTTTCCAGGCTTTTTGTCAGCTCAGAGACATAGGGCTGCTTCCAGATTTACCCTTTAGATTTTGTTGGACTTTTCTGCCGTTTCAGCTGTGTGTTTTTCCTTCCTTGCTGCTCTGGGGCAAGGGCCAGGATTCACTTGGACTTGGAGTAGTCAAGGGCTTCCATTTGCAGAGGAGGTCATGGGCAGGTGAGTAGGACTGTGCCCCAAATAAAGGAAGCCAGAGGCATTTTCAGTCAGGGGTAGAGCCTCAGGACTCAAGAATGCAGGTGGCCACCAGAGAAGAGAAGAGGAGAATACCGTGTGTGTGTGTGTGTGTGTGTGTGTGTGTGTGTGTGTGTGTGTCTCCTGCTTTGCTGGTCAGTGGGTATCCATGAACCAGGAAGTGGGAGGCACCAAAAGCCCATCCATCACTCCCCACTCTGGCTCCTTGACTCTCCAGCTTGTCCTCATCCATCTGTGCTTGTCTTAAAGGCAACAGCAAGGTCCTGAATATTCCCAGTTCCTTTCTACCCAGGGAGGGGACAATAGAGTAAACTGAGAAAAGAAAAGGAAAACAGAAAAGCAGATACACAGAGGAGCAGATGATTTAAAGCCCATTAACCTTTTCAGAAATGATTGAACCTGTGATGTATTTACTGTAACCCTGTCCTACCGCCCAAGCTTGTACTCAGGAATAAATGGAATTAAATAAGACAATTCCCATCAAATACCTGTAGAGCATGCGCTCAGTCAATAGCAACTGCTATTATTATTGATAAAGTCCTAGATGTAAAACTGGAAGACTGTGGTGAGAACTTTTGGTAAAGTAGCTTTGTGGCAAAGCCTCTAGCACACAAGAGGCCCTGGAATCAATCTCCAACACCACAAAACATAATAATTAAAAACAAGCTGAGCACGGTGGCGCACGCCTGTAATCCTAGCACTTTGGAAGGCTGAGACAGGAGAATCGCGAGTTCAAAGCCAGCCTCAGCAACGGTGAGGTGCTAAGCAACTCAATGAGACCCTGTCTCTAAATAAAACACAAAATAGGGCTGGGGATGTGGCTCAGTGGTCAAGTATCCCTGAGGTCAATCCCGGTACCAAAAAAAAAATTTTCAAAATAAAATATGTAATTAAAAAATAATTCACACGCCTATCAGAAAACTTAGAATAAAAAACAGTGATAACATCAAATGTGGGCAAGGGTCTATGTCAGCGTTCCATCACTGTGACAAAATACCTGAAAAAAAATTAAAGAAAGAAAATTTTATTTTGGCTCATAGTTTCAGAGGTCCATAGCCATTTGTCATGGAAGGGACATGACAGAACATCATGGCAGGGAACGTATGACTGAGCAGAGCTACTCACTTTATGGTGGCTGGGAAGTAGAGAAAGAAAGAGAAGCTGGGGACAAGATATGCCCTTGTAGGGTGTGACCTACTTTCTCCAACTAAGCTTCACCTTCTGTAGTTTCCGCCCATTCCCAATAATGCCATCAGCTATGAACCTGTCAATGGATTAATCCACTAATGAGCCTTCATGACCCAATCACTTCCCAAGAGCCCCACTTCTCAACATCGCTGCATGGGGTACCAAGCTTTCAACACCTGAGCTTGTGAGACATTCCAGATCCAAACCATAGAAAATGCCAATCACTCATGTATTGCTGGTGGGAATGCAAAATAGTACAGTCACTCTGGAAAAGCCTGACCATTTCTCATATAATGGAGCAGGCAACTAGCATTCTACTCAATAATTTGACCCTTGACCATTTATCCCAGAAATGAGAGCCATTTATGTTGACACAAAAACTTGCCCATAAATGTTTATAGCAAGTTTATTCCCAATAGGCAACAACTGGAAGAAACCCAGATGTCTTCCTATGAATGAATGGCTCAGCACACGGTGGCACATCCAAAGCCCAGAACACTACAGAGCAACAAGCAGGAACACACTGTTGGTACGTGCAGCAACCTGAATGAACCTCAAGGGGTCTGTGCTAGAAAGACAATTCCAAAAGACATTGTATTGTATAATATGATTGTATTTCTACACAATTATTTAAAAAATGACAAAAAATACAGAGAATTAGAACAGATTTCTAGAGGTAAGGGATTCTGGCAGTGATGGGACTCTGTCTGGACTCAGATGGTGGATACTAGAGGCCGAATAAAATTGGATAGAACTAAATACACACACACACAAAGCTGGTGAAATCAGAATCAGAGGAGTGGGTTGTATTACTGTTCATTTCCTGGTTGTGATATTATACATAGTTTTGTAGCCAGTTGGGGGAAACCATCTGAACCACCTATTATTTCTTACAACTGCATGGGAATCTATGATTATCTCAAAGCCAAACTTTTAATTAAAAATACAATGCTTTTAAAACTATAAATGTGTGTGTGTGTATGCGTGTGTGTGTATGCGTGTGTGTGTGTGTGTGTGTGTGTGTGTCAGAGAGAGAGAGAGAGAGAGAGAGAGGACTCCTGTGAGCCCTGGATCCTACCCTTACCACAGGGAGTATCACTTTTGATTGAAAAAGTTCCACAGTTTAGACTAGGCCCAAACAACTCACTCCCCCTGATGGGCCGTCCTCTCTCACACCTCTGGGCCTTTGCACATACTATTATTTCTGCCTCAAACACCATATCCAGTTCCCATACCATTCTTTCAATAAATATTTATAAAACACTAAACACTATATCAGGTACTATGAGATCTGGTACAGAGTGGTAAACAAAACAAAAAACACCCTGTTCTTGGGTTGCGGAGGTAGCTTTGTAGCAGAGCTCTTATGTAGCATGTCCCCTCAGTTAATCCTCAGCAACACACACGCACACACACCACATACCTGTTCACAGAGTGTTTATAGGTGTTGTGGAACTTCTGTACTAGGAAAACTTGACTTCCCAATTAGTGTAGATAATCCTCTTATGTGACCCTTCAGGACTGTCCTCCATGAAGGGACCTACCAGGGCAAACCTCTCAGACCCAGCAATGGAACTCTCAGACCCTACTCTCCTCCCCACAAATCAGCCCAGCTGGAAGCCCCTCTTGGACCCTGCCCTGCCCCAGAGATAAATTCATCTCATAGAATTTTTTGGAACATTAAGCAAAATAATTGGTCACAAACTAAGCAACACTGTGCCTGGGAGCAAAGACAAGTAAATTTCTACTCCTTGTAGTGGAGTATAGAGCTGGCAAGAATCTGGGGATCCAACGGATTCAAATCTTAGTGCATCACTTACTATGTAATTTTGAGCAACTTATGAAATTATGTTGTAATTCACCTTCCTCATTTTTAAACCAGGGACTAATGACAATAACAGCTAAAATATCCTGAAAATGGAGCGTGTGCATTTTAGGGCACTGTGCGCCATCATCTCTCCATTTCTCACCAGGACCTTGCAACACCCAGACGTTTCTCATCCCAGTTTACAGCCAGGTTAAGACATTCACCAACAAGCGGCAGCTGGCAATGGTGAATTCCGGCTGCCCAAACCACAGCATGGGCACTTAACCCCTCTCCACACAGGCCAGCCTTCTCGGTGGTATCTACCTCCATGGATCGCTGTAGGAATTCAGTGAGATGGCACACATGAAGCCCTCAGCACAGTATCCAGCAAGTGGCAAGTGATCCATCAATGTTCATGACACACTGCCGACACTGCTGTTAGTTTGCTCCATAGCAAAACACTCAGAGGATAAAGATTCAGTTGAGGGAAGGAGGCCTTTTGCTCTACCCAATCAGATGGAAAGAAAGAGCTGTCCGTGTCAGAGATTTCAATCAAGGAGGGATCCAAGGCCATGATTTTTCCACAAATGTGTCCACAGTGGCCTGCATCGCATGTGGCACAATGGTGGATGCAGCAGAAGCCTGGACACTTCATTGCCTGGGGGCAGCGGGATCTCAAGCTCTGTGACCTCCCGCAGAGGTCATCAGGCCATCAGCAGGTATTTCCTGAGCACCTTGTCTGTGCCCAGATATCACGGGGAGGCAGACAGGGGAGGGTGGAAGGGAATCTGACGTCAGACTCCCAGAAGGATACATGACAGATGCTCAGATGCGCCCTGAGACAAGATACGAATGTGAGACGTTCAACAATGCTGCCTGCCATGCATGCAGCTCCCATCAACCACTGACCCTGGCATGCAGCTGGCCGATCAGTTTAATCCCTGCCCCTTCCCCACCATCCATCATGGCCCATAGTCTGTCCATGGTGTGTGTGTGTGGGGGGGGACTATGTTCAGTGTCATATCAACTCCTATGACTTTGGGGAGAATGCCTCTGTTTCTGGATTGTTCTTCTCAGAATCTAACTCTGTAGGAGGATCTTTTGTCTTGTGTAGTTGAATGCGGGCCCAGCTCTCTGCTTGCACTTTCTTCACTGCCAGCTAGTCTTTGCTGCTCCCCAGGGTTCACCCAGAGGTGGACAAAGCCCGCAAGCAGGGCCATTCAAAGGTTTGGGGAGTCCTGGGCAGGATCATCACACAGCACTCCTTGGAACGGGTAGCCCTTAAGCATCCAGTAGACAAATGGATGGAAGAGCAGTTGGTATAGGGCCCGGGGATCTGCGCAGTCTCACCCCCACTTAGCAAAGCAATCTTTCTGTCCACGAACCCCCTGCCCCCCACCACCAGGAGGCAGGATGACAGTGTGAACTGCTATTGGAGTACATGCCTTCTTTTGGCTTATCAAACAATTACCTCTGTTTACAAACTTCTCCTTAAGAGCACTTATTTCTTTTTTAATCTAAAAGAAATGTATTTTTGATTGATAAAATATTTGTACATATTCATGAGATACAATGGGATGTTTTGATCCATATATACATGAAAACATTTTCTTCATTCCACAAGTATTTGTTGAGCATCTACCAGCACTTATTTTATCCTCATGAACAGCCTTGTGGGGTAGGTAATGCTATTTCTCCCATTTTACAGACAGGGAAAAGGGAGGAACAAAGTTTAATAATTTAAATGGCAAAATGGGATTTAGCTCCTGGGCAATTTGGCTCCTTGGTCTGTAAGTTTAACCCCCCCAAAAGACAAATGTGGTTCTCTAGCCCATCCCATTTGCTGCCTGGTATGGATTAGCTCCTCTCACGCACAAGAGTTCTGTGACAGGCTTTCAGCTCTCTTCTAAATGAGAGAAGGGCTGGAGGTCGCTTCCTCACACCCTCCATGATGGATGGGCAAATATGGAGCAGGGCTTTACCTCAAAATCTTATGACTCAGTTCTCTCTGGGAAACTTTGAATTTTGAGCTACCATGAGTAGCTGCCTCTGGGCTTCTGCCTATGACGGGCATCATCCCTGTAAGCCTGATATGATTCCTTCCCCTGGCAGGCTCCAGCCCTCTATAGGTGGCAGAGGATCCCCAAGATTCTGAGGGGAAGAGGCTTCCCTCCAGCTGGTCTCCAGGGTGGTTTTCTCTTCTCAGCTTCTCCTTCACCTCCCAGCTCCTTGGAGCTTAATGCAGGTCTGGGTAAGCCTTTCAGAGCTGGGTTTGGGGAACTCAGGCCATGAGGGGAGTGATCCTTGGGATTTGATCCTCTGCTACAACTCCTCAGACTGCTTGGAGACATTTCCCTGCATCTTCACCCTAAATGTTCCATGATCAGGGCGCTAGTGTGGTTGGGTTCTGGTGGGGGTCTCTTTCAGGCTTGTAGACAACCAACTTCTCATAGCATTTTCACACGGTGAAGAGAGGACTAGAGAGGGCTTCTTCCAAAAGGGCACTAATTCAATTTGAGAGGGTCCTGCTCACTAATGACTGGCCAAAGGCCTCACCTTCCAACACCATCACATTGTGGGGTTAGGATTTCAACAGGAATTCTGGGGAAACCCACACTTTCAATTCATTGCACCCTCCTATCCCTCAAAGCAAATTCAAAGGTGGAGGGGGAGATTTGGGAAAGCAGTGGAGGGAGCTCTGGGTAAAGGAAAGAGCCCAATAGATCTAAGAAGGGGTCTTTATTCAACTGTTATCGCAGCCAGTATGTACTTACTTGTGTACCAAGCACTGTTGCATGGACTCGTGACTGTCCCGTAGAGGAAGTACATTGTTATCTCTGCTTTACAGATGAGAAAGCTGGGGCACAGAGAGGTTAAGTAACTTCCCCAAGGACACCCAGCTAGTAAGTGGCAAATTCCAAGCTTTTAACCCAGTCTGTCTCCAGAGCCTGCGCTCTAACCTCCATGATAGACTGCTTCTAATTTTAGGCTACTGCTATCAATCCAATCCGCCTGTGGATCGGTGTCAGATTGAATTCCACTCTCCTCCTCTCTAAATATTCATGGCTTCAGTTGCCTTTCCTTGGTGTCTCCTGTGCATCTCACATTCCTCCTTCCACTACCGACTCCATCCCCAAGTACTGCTGGTCCACCCAGCCGGACACCCAGAGAAGCCTCCTGATGGAGGAAATAGGACTTTTCTGAACCCTTGAAAATAAAATGCAATTTGAAAAAATGTGTAGCCATGACAAGTCACCTTTGGTTGGAAAGGGAGATGGGCCAGGGGAGATGAAGAGGAACAGAGAAAAGTGATTCTCTGCCACTCACGGAGTGTGACATATGCAGGGACAGGAGACTGGAGGCTCCTGTGAGCTCTGCACTGTGACGGGGGCTACAGATGAGAGGCCTGGGCTGTGCTGAGGATGTGTCTGCTCAAGCTGGTCACTTCCCTGGAGAGATGGGCACCCTGTGCTAACACTCTATGCCTTTTGCTGTGTGCACCCAAATACTTGTTCCTTGGCATCTGGACACCTTTCCCTCTCTGCCAGAGCCTCACACCCAAGTTTTATCACCTGTGTCTTCAGAGAACAAAGCAGGCACACACGATATCCCCCACTGGCCGTGGAGGAGTCAGATAAGGCCACAGGAGTGCTCGCCAGCCAGCAGCTGGTGAGGAGGTCTGGTGGGACAGGGGAGAGGCTGGCTGAGGCCCTGGGCTCACTCCAGTTCTCCTTCCCAGCCCAAAGGCAGAGGTGGGACCTGTCTGACAGAGTGGCCCCACTGGCTGAGGCTGCCACAGAGGGGCCAAGGTGGGAGGCTGGGTTCTGAAACACCCTTCAAAAGGCAGTCTGAACTGGTCAGGACTCCTCCGGTCTGCAATGAGGAAGGTTCAAATTTTGAGCAATTTCCACAGAAACTTGGACCAGACAAGCTCCAGCTTGGCCAGAAGAGGGGCTTGGAGCTGAGTTAAGGAGTTAGCTTCATGAGGTCCTGAAGCCCTTGCTCATTAGGGACAGCCAGCAGTGACTATTGAGAGACAACAGATATGGCAGCCAGATGAACCTCCTAGCAAGGAGGAAAGTAGGAAAAAAAATTCAAGTTAACAAACATGAATTGAGCACACAATGTGCCAAGTTCTGTGATGGAGAACAAGATATCCCGTCATGCAAGGCAGCGCCAGGGTCACACTATTTAGAAAAGACACAACACCAGGGAAAGGGGGTAGGCAAGAGGCCCTGTGCCTGAGGAACTGGAGACCCATTGCTGAGATGGCATCTGAGTCGGGTGTTGGGAGCAGAGGACTCTCTCAATAGTTGGAGATGGGGAGGGCATGGAAGACAGAGGCAGCCACAAAAGCAGAGACTGAACTGGAAAATCATGGAGGAAGGTCAGGGAATGAAAAGGTCAATCAGCAGAGAAGAGTGGGAGGCAGAGATGGGATGAGAGGTGAGCAGAAGCCTCATGGGGCCTTGCATTATTGCTAAAGTGTGGAATTTCTCTAGTCAGGAACTGGGGCCATCAAAGGTTCATGTGTAGGGGGACCGTGTGCTGAAGAAGGTAGCCAGTGACCAAGTGAAGAGAGGTAGTCGGGCAGCAGGAAAGAATGCAACAGGGCACACAGCTCCCACTGGCTTTCCTGGCCAGTGTCCCTCGTTTTGTAGCTACAGCAGATTAGGCCTCAGATTTTAAAATGGCAAAGTACATCCTTGGGTGGTCTCTTTGTGAGACCTCTCTAAAGGTTCAGGATTTCATGGAGCTGGGGCACCTGGCAGGCTTTGGAGGCTATGGCAGAAAAGCTAGGCAGGTCTCCATCCAGAAGCAGGTGACCTTGGTACTAATCACTCATCTCATTGCATTTCTGTCAGCAGCAGCAAATTCCCCCGACCCTCCGTGTCCCATCCGCCAGTTTCTGTTCAGACAGCAAAATTGCACCCTATGAAGCCCAAATTCAGCCCATTTTAGGTGAAGAAGAAAAAGATATAAAATCACACAGCACCAGACAGTAAACAGGTAATATGAGATACCTGGCTGGCTTTCATAATGTATATAATGGGCAAAACCATTCATTCTGAAGAAGGGATTGAAGATTTCATAGTTTTATTTTATTAACCCACATATTTATTTGGGGGATTAAATGCTGTCTTCCTTTAGTTCCTCTTTAGTCATTTGCTTGAACTATTCTTAAGAGTTTGGGGACCTCTTGGAAGGGTAAAGTAATTCTGCCTTTGGTTGAAGGCCATTTCCTTCTCTCCCCCTTGATTTGTGGGGCCTCAGCAGCAGGCCTGGGGGAGGGACTCCAGGCAGCTGGGCACCTTTTCCTCACCACCAGCCGCCAGGGTCCCTGTGTCCCCCCCCCCCCCTTTCTGTTCCGTTCACTGTGAATGGCAGATTCCTCTGTCCGGGTCGGGTTTCCAATCACCATAGAAACAAACTGGAGGCAGTTTCATTAATCATTTAGAGCACGAGAAGTCTAGGTCAGTCTGATTGCAGCATATAGGGTATCATCCCAAGGCCACATGGGACTCAGTCGATTTGAATTAAAAAAGATTAAGCTGCCCTGGGCTGCCTGGCCCCATCAGTTTAAGTTCTCATGTAACAGTGGTCTCTGGAGCCATATGGATTAGTGAGTGAAGCTATGCATTTATGTGGCAGGATTCAGTGAAACATTAGATGGCTGCAGGTGTCTGAGGGGAAGAGGACAGGGATCACATACAGTTTTTTTTTATACTTGTTGCTGTTCTTTTGAAACTGGAAACAATAACTCAGTTTTATTTCTCCAGTGACAGTTACCGCTCTTGCGGACCATGAAATGGTACATTTGTTACCCGGGGTTTATAGTTCACAACAAAATGGTCTGCATGGAGTCTGGGAGTGGTCGCGGCCCATATCTGCTCTGGGGTGGCGGGTGAGAATGCTGACATATTTTCCCCCTTTCCTATGGAGTGGTAAAAAAATGCCTCAAATAAATATTGATGATATTTTAGTTTTGCTCGAATCAAGATTTATGAGCCCCAGGAAATTGACTTAGAGGCAGCTACAAATCAATATGGCTCTAAAAGAGTTGTGTAGGGATCCCTCAAAATGAACCCCCCACCCCAGCCCTTCCAAAGTACCTACCTTATTTATGGGCCTCTCTGGGACTTCAAAGAAGTTCTGTAACTCAGGCCAGACTGTTTTATTGCTTCGTGGAGCTAAGATGTTTCAGGAGAAGAAGCAGGTTAGTGTGTTAGGAATCTTCTCGTGGGTGGTGAGCAAGAGCTTTTTGCATATTGAACTGTTGATCTAAAGCCTACTATACTCTGGCTTCCTACAGAATCATTCCTAAATCTTTTCAGCCACTTGGCATTGTCTGAAGTCCCAGGTGTTAAGCCCTGAATAGAAAGAACTTTTGAACCCTTTTCCCCCAACCCCTCTTTCTTGGGGCAAATGTCCTGGACTAGCAAGGAAGCAGCCAGGTTGGTGAAGATGAGTTTATAGGGCAACGGGGTGTCTGGATGGACCTGCTGGTCCTGTTCCAGTGTGTTCTTTCTTTCCTCATTGTGACAGTGATGGTCCAGAGTGCTTTGCTGAGAAGACCAGAAAGTAGGGAAAAACCTAGAATTCTGCCCCTCACTCAGCAGGAGCAGTTCAGGTTGAGGGGTGGGCAACCTGGGAGCTTTGCAACCGAGATTTCCAAGCCAGCCATGGAACTTTCACCTGGCTGGGTCACCTAGTATAAGTCATGCTGCTTTCTGGGCCTCAATTTTCTGAACTCCAAGACATGAAACTTCACTATCTTTCTCCAGTTGTGGGAAAAAATAAATTCTTTTTTGGTACTGGGGACTGAACCTAGGCATGCCTAACCACTGAGCCACATCCTCAGCACTTTTAATTGTTTTATTTTGAGATAGGATCTCACTAAGTTGCTCAGGGCCTTGCTAAGTTGCTGAGGCTGCCTCATACTTGTGATCCTCCTGCCTCAGCCTCCTGCGTTGTTGAGATTACAGGCATGTGCAGTCACATTCAGCCCAGTCATGAAATTCTAATACCTTTTCCAACTTCTAAGCACTTGATGGGCTCTGAAAGAGGAGAGAATATGGCCCCACCTCTAGCAGCCTGTGACGGGCGGAGTGGAGGGGGTGTGAGCACAGGGTTTCTGATCCAGCCAGGTTGTGGTCCTGTCCTTCCTCTCTTCCTCTGAACTCCACAGCACTTACAGAGGGGACTCCCAGAGCAGCACCCAATCATTAAGCCTTGGCTCTCCGAGGGGTCTGCAGTAGTGCTGGGGCAGGAATCCCATTCCACCTGGCAGAGGGCTGAGCCCCTGGGAGCCCAGAGTATTAGTAACTGCCAGAGTTCATTTAGAGAGAAGAACAAGCATGGAGCTTAGGAAATAGGGGGGAAGAGTTTCCAGGAGAAAGAACCAGTGAGACCCAGGGGGGCAACATAGCCACTTGGTTTAGAGTAGAGATGAGGGTGTTTGACTTGGGGGTTTTACCTGCTAGCTGTGACTTTGAGCAAGTCATTTATCCACTGCAACCTCTACACAGTAGGAAAAGCCCAAATGGTTGAGTCAGATGCCCTGGCTACTAGTCCTGTCTCAGTCATTCATGAGCTTAGTCAAATGACTTGCTATGGGGGCTCCCTGGTCCTTCCAGTATCCACTTGCAGCCCCTTGGAAGGGCTGCCTATAGAAACTCCTCAGTCCTCAATCCTATTAGAGATTGCCTCAGATAACGAGAGTGATGTGCCCAAGGCCAGACTCCTTCTAAAGCAGCCAGGGTCCACTGAATGACCAGTATAAGAGTTCCCCTAGTGCCAAGTTGGAACAACTCTGCCAGGCTATCCTGGCCCCAGAAGTTCCTGAGAAGTTGGCTCAGAATCTTACTGGAATTGCATCTCTGCTCATCTCTCTTTGCCCAATCCTGCTTCCATCTCCTCCTTTTTACAGGCATGAATCCACCAAAACACTCTCTAAAACACATCCTGCCCACTCATTGCTAATCTCCATCTTAGAGCCCACTTTCCAGAGAACCTCATCTATGATATTTGATATCTCTGACATTTCTCATCGTCCACAATGAGATAATGTTTGTGCCCAGCCCTGAGGGTTGTGATGCAGGGCCCTGAGATAATGTTTGTGCCCAGCCCTGAGCCCTGTGATGCAGGGTAAATGAGATGCTCCATAAGAAGCAGTTAGCTCACTTCTTGGCATAAGGAAAATGTACTCGTATGGTTTAACTAGGTATGTGCCTGATAAAACTCCCTATTTTGCAGATAAACTTGACTTGATCTTAAAGAATGAATATGGATCCAAAGAGAGGAAATGAAGGGAATGATAGAGACTCTAGTTCTTCCCAAGTATTTTTTTTATCCTTCCTCAATTAAGTGTCCTTAAAGCCTGCTCTCTTTCCTTCCCACCTCCTGAAACGTAGATGCAAAAACTGGAAGTCTAGCAGGTATCTTGGGCCATAAGGTAACCTTGAAATTGGCAACCAGATAGAGGACCTTGGGTCATGCAAACCAACCTTGGAGTGCCTCCAGACTATTACATGAGAGAGAAACATGCCACTTGTCATTGTGGGTCATCTATTACTTGTGTCCAAATCTAATCTAACTAATGCAGGGAAATTCTAAGTGGTTAAAGATAGCATGAGCAAAGTCTCAAAAGCCCAAATGGGTATGAGGCTCTCACAGAACACTGAAGAGACTGGCCAGTCGATGATGATGATAATGATGATGATGATGATGATGACACTTCATATTCGTATTGTGCTTTGTACTTTCAAACTCTTGGCCATCCCAGTTTTACAATTCCATAAAATAGGAGACATTTATCATCTCCAGTTTGCAAATGATGGAAATGAGGCTCTGAGAGATTAAATGACTTTTCCAGTTTCTTCATGTTCTCTCACATGGCTTGTCCTCCTTGGATCCTTGCTTGTCTCCTTTGTATTAATATCACCTTCCTTCTTTTCTAGGACCTTGGGCCCAGGGGGAGTTAGTTAACTTCTTGTGTAGGCTCCATGGACTTTGGGCATGGATGTTATCAAGGTCCCCTCAGAATTCACCAGCTTGTTTTACTGTAGAGAACCAGCCAGTTCCATGTTCCACACTCGGGCCTTTTTTAAAGTGCTTCCTCTTATATCATCCTGTTGGGCTGATTCTACTCCTTGGCCCTAACTCTAATCTTGCTAACCAAGGTGACAGTTTCCATCCTGTGTCTTTACCACCACAAGGAGCACCTTTAGCCCTTCTCCCTCTCTCCCACATGACAATTAAATTTCCACATGAGTTTTGGAGGGGACAGACACTCAAGCATTCAATGATCTCTTTTAAAATAAAGGAAGATTTCATCCTTTATAAAAGTCACAGGGTTACCTAGCCTTTTTCGGACAGTCACAGGCTGCTCCCTGCTTGACTCTTCCTGTTAGACAAGTCTTATTCCTGAAGTGGAGACATGCTTTCTCTTTATGCCTTCCTCCTTAGGCACTCCCCCACACACACCCATGCACAGGAGTGCACACACATGGGTGCCCACATTCACATAGGGCTGGGTACTTGGGCGATAAAGTTGATCGACATATTACCAAGCACCATCTTCAATACCAGTGGGCACTGTGAGCAAAGAGATGCTGTCAGCTTGAATTTCTGATTCCAATGTCCTTGTTTAAAAGGCCAGGGAGCTGCCTGGAAATCTGTCAGTGGACTCTCTAAAGAAAGCCCAAGCCATTCCAGGTTGGCCAGACAGTATGTCAGGAGGTCCTAAAACGCAAGAGCAGGCTAAGTCTCCCTGCTCAAAATCATTATCCACAGGACACTGCTGTTATTAGGCTGGAATGACACTGCTCCAAACCATTCTTCCTAGGAGACCTTCATAGGAAATAATTGAAAAACTTGATCTTGGGCTCTACGGTTATCACCACATGGAGCCTATGTGCCTAAGAGATGAAGTGTGCTGGGAGGAGAGTTGTTCAGGAAGTATGGAGGGTACCTAGAGGATATGGCACCCTTTCTCCTCCCAGAGGGGGCAAAACAGCCGTTCCCAAGCCTCTGTAGTCTCTGCTCAGCCTCCAGCCAAGGAAAACTCTAAATTTTATTCCCAGGCTGGCATTGTTCACAAGCTGTAAGAATGAGAAGCTCTCAGAGATCGTCCTGGTGTGAAATGGTCCCCTAGCTCTTCCCTGATCACTGCCTGGGATGCAGGCTCCCTCTCTGCTCAGCATCCTTCAGAGTTGTTCTTCCTCCTGTTCAGCCAGAGCTGCCTCTTGTCTGCTCCCTGTCCCTGCTCCAGAGGAAACACGCCACACGTGGCAGATCCAGCTTCCTCACTGTCAACCTCCAGCTTCTCTCCCCATATAATGTGATTTTCACACAGTTGTGACCTGATTCCCCTGAGAGTCCTCCAGCAGCAGAAGAAATTCAGAATTTCAACTTCAAGCTATTAACCAGTCCAAACTCTGGCTCCAAGCGGGACAGATTACATTGTATGATCTTGGGAAATTTACTTCATTTTCATGCCTCAAGCTTTATATATGCAAAAAGAGGCTAAGAAAAGCACCTGGCTCCAAGGATTGATATGAAGATTGCATGAGATAACACACACACGAAGCTTATAACATAGTGCAGGGCATGCAGTAAACCCAATAAATGCCAGTTATTATTACTCTACACATATAGAGTTCTAACAACATTGTTGAATTTCCATTCAACAATTCACACATTATCTTCTGTAAATTTTTTTCTACTCATTTACTGTGAACATTTCCCTATATCACTAAATATTCTTTGAGACATTTTTAATGACTATAATATTTTATCCCAGGAGTTATGGTAATTTATTTAGTCTCTTTCAAAGGGATTACTTCTATAAACTACTTTTTTTAACCCAGACTCCCAGGTCAGAACTGCAAGGGCAGAGGGGTAGGGTAAGGGCTCTTTCAGAGCTACTGACCCTACCTGCCCCACCCCCAGGCATCCATAACCCTCTGCCTGTGCCTGCCTCCCAACCTGTCTTCAGCTGGAATCAATTTCCCTTCCTTCCCTCCTACCCCATAACATCAATCAACCAATAGCCACCACTGTGTGCCCAGCCCAGTGCCAGCAATTCAAGGGACTCCTGATGGAAGAAGTTGCCTGACCTCAAGGATCCTGTTTCTGCTGGGAAAGGCCAACTGTTGGTGTCTCAGACAAGCAGAGACGCTAAGCAGGAGGCATTGCTCAGGAAGGGAGAAGAGGGGATGGTGGGAACTGGTGTTCTCTGGAAGCACTGAGCCTGGAGAGTGCACCCTAGTGGGGACCAGGTGCACCCGGGCAGGCTGGGAGGAGTAGGGCAGGGGAGGGAGGGCTGGAGGGTAGAGTTAGGCAGGAATGCAGCTGCGAGCCCTGGTGGGGGTCACAGTCCTGCTGGGGTCTGAGCTGGTGGAGCCTGCTGGCCTGAGGGCCGCCCAGCTTGGAACTAATGCCCCCAGTGGCTAGGAGCAATCATTTCGAAATGAAGGTAATGATCCAATTAGTGGTTATCCATCAAGTTCAGTTATCTCTCCTTGGGCTGGGGAGCGGAGAAGCTGAGTAAACACGTGCCTTGGACTGTGACATCAAACCAGACTCCCTTGTGCTGGAAAATGAGTTCAAGATGTGGGCTGAGCCACCTCTCCAGGCCTGCAGGTTAGCATCTGTGGCTCAGGCTTCTCAGGGCAGGGTCTCGGAGATGGCAGCTCCCTTTCTCTACAGCGCTGTGAGGGTGGGAAGAGGCCTGGAATTATGGGCCAGAGAAGGGCTTTGCACCACTGCTGGGGTCAGCCCAGGTCCCATGCTGAAGGCTGCTGTTCATGTCAGCCCTGACCCCAAACCCCCAGGTTGGAGCTTCCAGAAGCCTCAGCCAACCTCCCAACTCCCCACCTCCTCCTCTCGTTCAGTGTCTGTGGAACACATTTCCACACTGGTGTGTCTGTTGAGCCTCCTTATTCAGACTTTAAATTCCCAGAAGACAGGGGTTCTCCATGTCTCCTTATAGAAGGGCAGAATTTATAGTTGGAGGGGAAATGGAGTGATCTATTCCAAGTGCCCACTTTAAAAATGAAGAAACTGAGGCCCCAGAGTAGGAAATGTTAGTTCCTCACCACATGGATGGTTAATGTCTTATTCAGGACCAATTGAGTCTCCTGGCTCAACAGACTATTAATGAATGCTACTAAAAGCCAGGCACCATTATAATGAGCAGGGACAGAAACCTACATCACTTGATGTAACATGCTGTGGAGGAACATACAGAGGGGAAAGAGCAGGGACAGAGTGCTGGGGAGGCATTTTGAATTTGGGAAGGTTTGCTAGGCAAAGGTCACTTAGACAACTGCTTGGAGGAAGGTGAAGAGTAATAACGTGGCTTTCTAGGGATAGGGAACAGCAGGTGCCTTCCAGGCCTTAGGCAAGAGAGTGTCTGGGATGTTGTAGAAAGGGCAAGGAAGCCAGAGTGGCTGAGCAGAGGTCAGGGAGGTGACACAGGACAGGGGACGCCAGAGGGTGCAAGGCCTTGAGGGCTGTTGTGAGATGGCTTTTGCTCTGAGTTACATGGGGTTCATTCCAAGTGTGTAAGTGACGCAAGGGTCATTCCACGTGCATAAGCTGAGAAGGAGTTGATCTAACTTTGGTGTGAAAGCAATCACAGCCTGTTCTTTCCCTGTTACCCCACAGCCATGCCTGCACCATTATGTACCTCAGTGCACACAGTCTGAGACCATCACACCAGAACAGGGGAGCAGGGAGGCAGAGCACAGGCAGCGGACAGCAGAGTCAACACTGAGGGGACCTTCAGGTGGCTAGTTCCCTGGGCTTGGCACAGAAATCGTGGGAAGAGAGTGAGCAGACAAAGTGGGGAGGAGGAATGGACCCAGGGCTGTACCACATTCCCATGTCAAGAGGGACTTGGGGCTGACCTCCTTCAAGAGGCCTGAGATCCACCTGGCAAAAATTTATGTGTCCTCTCTTCAAGTAACAGGGGTGGGGACACTTGGTGAATGAGGGTTATCACACTCGGGGTGCCTCAAATTTCTTTCACTGAAACAGAAGTCTGTTTATCCTTATTGTCCCCAGATAAGGGACCAGCCATCACTTCAAACCACCATTCCAAGCCAGCCAGCTGTTCGTGAACTTTCTCTTACTCCGCCCTTTCATCCTGACTCTGAAACTCTGAGACATCGTGCTTGAAGCTGGCCTCCCATTTCTCATTCCCTGTTCATGGTACCCCATATCCCCCCCCCACACACACACACTCAGAAGAGGACATTGTGGAATGGTTCTGCTCCACTATTTCCCACTCAAATCTCACACTGCCATTTACCGCCCACCCCCTCCCCCAGTGTCCACAGCTGCCCCAGGAAGTTACTGTGCCGGACACAGCCCGGTCACCCCAACACACCTTTACTCCTCTAGGTGGCTCAACTTCACAGGGGCTGTCGAGTGAGACAAAATCGAAAGATGACATTACTAAAGCTAGACTATCTTGGGTCCCCCAGGATACCACTGACCCCTCTGACCTCTACTCTCCACCCTGGAAAGAGCAGGACCCTTCTTACCATCCTGCAACCTACCCCTCTGGACGTTGCTGGTCCTCAACACCCTCTGGAGAAGGCAGCCCTTGAGCCTCGCATGGAGGCCTGTCCCCTTCTGTAGCAGGACTGCAGGAATTGAGGCCCGGGGCTTCCCCTCTGCAGAAGTTCCCTAGTGGACTTAGTTTCTTCCTCTTAACTCAGGTAAGTGCTCAGTAACCAGAGGTAGCACCCTCTGCTCTGGGCTGTTCAGGTTATCTAGTGCTCACTGCACTATTTGGACCATCTGCATACTAATTGCAGTATGTTTTACACAGTTAAACAATTTCCACTTACTAGATCCTCTTCTGTCACCTCCCCTCCATTTCTACATATGAATATCCATCAGGGCTTTGCAAAGGTGAATCCCAGCTCTGCTACTTACATACTGTGTGACTTCAAGTAAGTGACTTAACTGCCTTGGAGTCGCAGCTTCTCTATCTGTAAGATGGAGAAAAATAACAAGCACCTCGAAGTGTGGTTATTGTAGTTAGAAGTGGGAAGATCAAGGGCAGATTCCATTCCCGGTGCAAAGCAGGCCCTCTGCTAAATGGTGGTGGTGATTAGTGTTGCTGTTTCAATACTCACATTCCAAGAGCCACCTCTTCTATGATACTTCTCTCATGACTTCATTTGAAAATACTTTTATGCATTGCATTTTGTATTTTTATAAAACTTCCCTTAGAATAATGGTCACTGTGGATCTAAGGAAACAGGGAAAGTGGAAAAATAAATTTTTTTAAGTAGAAAAAAAATGAGGGTGATAGAACAAAAATTTAATGATTGATCGCGTAAGCCAGGTGGCAAATGTGCTTCATCTCATGTGGTAACAGGACTCAGGACGGGAGTGTTGAATCACAGGAAAATAGTGTGTGGTTCATTAATTATGTCCGCTATGGGTGTGAACCGTGTCGTGTACATGCCAGTGATACAAAGCACTTCACAACTGTGGGCTACAATTAAAGGGACATCATTTGGTCAAAGTCCTTCATCTTATGGGTGAAGAAACTGCAGTGTATGCTAAGATGTACAGTTGTGGAATCTTTATTCACTGATTTATTTTTCATACAACTATAACTTTAAATACTTAAGCGGTGCCCCACAGGAATTAGGATGCAGTAAATGACATAATTCTCAACTGTACAGCTTTCTGGTTTTTTGTTTTTTTTTCAAGTAAGACCCTAGAACATTCTAGAAATTTGGAAACCAAAAAGAAGTATGTTGGTCCACATAACAAGGAGTATTTACAGTGCATACAACAAAGACCAGTTAAGGTATAAAACCATAAAATCAACAAAATGTGTGTGGCACTCCTACAGAAGAGGGGTGAGATGAGAAGTTACAAGGGAGATGGGACCACTGTCCATGAAGAATGTAAAGCCCTCAGCACTGTAGCCTGGAGAAGTCTAATATTTGGGTACCTCAGCATGAGGACTCAGTAAATAACTGTGATGACTGTTTATCAAATGGCAGGGATGCAGGACACAAGCAGGGAATTTCTTTGGTTCCCCTGGGAGTTCAAGGGCTTCCAGGGGAGAAACTTTGCTACAAGGAGACCACCCACACTTGCTTGCCTAGGTTGGAGGTTCTGTCTATGCAATATTTGGAGATTACCAAGCACTGTACCTACATTGTCATTTGGTCATCTCAGCCACCTTCAAAGATAGAAAAAATGGTCTCCATTTGTCCTGTAAGGACTGAGGTTTAGTAAAGTGGACGGCACAGGACAGCACAGAGAGTGGCAGACCCAAGACTTACACCCAAAGCTTCTGACTCCCAATTCTTACACAATGTCATGTCGTTTCATGCTGTAGGTCCCTCTGTATAGGGCATGGAGTCATTTGAACAAAATCCTACTCCAACTCTGAGCATAGAGTAGTTGTCATCTTGAAGTTTGACCCTCTTCAATCCTGTTGCTGGTTATTTCTGAGAGTTGCTTAAGCTGAGTCTCTAAGAGAATGCCCCCACTGTGACTGCTCCCCCTGCTCCTTAAGGGACACACCCCTGAGAAACATGAAAACCCCTGTCTTTGGCAGACCTGCCATGGCTCTGGGCAGCTGGCTGTCCATGAGTAGGGTGTCCTGCGGGGCTTCTTACTGGCCAGCTCTCACTTGTTGAGTTGCTATTGGTATGCATCCTCTGTGGGTCCAACCATATTAAATTGCTTCAAGCAGCCTATAAAATAAAGACAATGTCAATGCCATGAGGAATAGCATATCCCCAACCATAAATAAATTAGGTCTCTAATTCCATCAAGGCATGTGGGTGACATCACACACCGTGAGAGCTGAGCTTGGAAGGGCTGTTTGCATCACCACAAATCTGAGATGGAATTACCATCTTAATTTATTTACATCTTCTGGTGGCTGGGCTGCTGTGACAGATGATTTCTGAAAAGTCTGGTCCCTCCAGATTATGACCTCATGTTCTGCTCTTCTCCTCCCTCTCTCGCAAACTCGCCTCCCTTACCCCTTCTCCCTACCTCTCTTTCTCTCTTTCTCACCTCTGGGTCTGAATTCCCCTCATTGTTATCTTATTTTCCTTGTGGTCCTGGTAAAGAATGAAGGAGAGACGCTCCCAGGTCTGAGAAGAAATGGCAAATTCCAGATGCAGAGGACAGGCCTAGGAGAGGTGGGGGAGGCACAGAAGAATGAACCTCCTCTGCACCAAGATTTGTTGCACTGCCCCAGGGCCATTCATCCAGGGCCTCTCTGGGGACATATAGCCTTTCCTTGCCTAAAATTTCAATTTAATTAAATCCACTAGGTGTGTTCTTGGATGTCAACCACGTCCTAGACAACATGGGGCAGTCAGAACCATATGGAACCAAGGAATTTTAGAGGCAGACGAGCCTTGAGTTATTTCAACTCCTCGTTTTACAAATGAGGGACCCAAGGCCCAGAAAAGTGAAGTGATTTTTCTAAAACTGCATGGCTAATTAATGGCAGAGCCAAGTCTAGACTGCAGAAAAAGTAGGAAATGTTAACAACGTCTGCCAGGGCCTTGGAGCTTAGTCAGAGAAATAAGACAGCTTCAAATGAGTTACCTAAGTTCAGCTACCAAAACTAAATCCAAGAGAGGAAGGCAGCCATGCTGGCTGGCAAGTCTGGGGCAGTTTTCTTAGAGGAAGCAACAGCTGCGCTGAGTGTTCAGGGTAGCTGGGTCTCGCTTAGCCGGGAATATAAGGAAGGGCATCACAGGCGGAGAAAGAGCCCAAGCAAAGGCCTGAAGCTGAAATAAGTCAGTGGACTCCAGGGAGAGGGGTCAGTATCTAAGTACTGCTATTTGATGGGACCAGAGGACTCTAGACTAAATGCTAGGTTCAGCTGAGGGTACTAGAAATTCTCGAATAAAGAAAAATAGAGAGCCAGACATGGTGGTGCACACCTGTAATCCCAGTGATTCAGGAGCCTGAGGCAAGAGGATGGCAAGTTCAAAGCCAGCCTAAACAATTTAATGAGGTCCTAAGCAACTTAGCAAGACCCTATCTCAAAATGAAAATAAACAAATAAATAAAAAGGGCTGGGGATATAGGTTGGTGGTTAAGCACTCCTAGGTTATATCCCTGGTACAAAAGAAAAGAGAGAGAGAGAGAGAGAGAACAATAATGCAAGCATGATTTTGAACTTGTCTGTACAAACTGTGGACTGGGGGAGACCCGAACAGCCCTATGCACCTTAGACTCGCTGAATCAGAATCTGCCTTTTAACTTGACTTCCAAGTGACTCACAATCCTTTTCAAACTGACATTTGAAAAGCCTTGCTTTAAGAAACCTGCTTAGCCAGAATGCTGCTGCCTGACCAGGGTTGTTTCCTGGTACTAATATTTTCTTTTCCCCTGAGCAAGAATGATTTCTTAGTAAACTTCATTACACTTAGAAATTCTTGCAAAGCAAAACAAACTAAAAAAAAAATGTTTTTCAAGAATGAAGTGCTCTGGAATATTAAGTTTGGCAGTTAATGAAGATCACAGTATTAGATTTTATTATCACAATTAAACTTGTATTCATTTCTACCTTGCCATTCTCTTGTTAAATTTTGAAGCCCATGGATTTCCTTCCAATGATGAGACATTTTCTGAGCCCTTGAAAACCTCCTAGGCATTAGCATCTAATTGATAAAACAGGCGATGGTGGGTCTTGCAGGAGCAGAGATTCTCACCTTGCTGAGTGCAGCTTCCTAGGGAGGTGGTAAAACCTCACAGGGGAAAATGGAGAGTCCCTCCCCTGTTCAAAACCCCTACCCCATGCCAGGGGACTCTGAAGGAGCCCTTGGCCTGGAGTTTGATTCCCTTGAGTTGGAGGCACTTCCTCTTCTCCAGGTACCACATAAACCTCCTAGATCCTGGTGCTGCCCAAAGCCAGGTAATAGGAGGAACCAGTAATAACTGAATTTCCTACCAGCCCACCTGATGGGAGCTTAGAGTTGGAATTAAATTGATTTAAATAAAATACATTAAGCAGTGTGTGTGTGTGTACCTCAGTGCGTAGACTAAAATGAATACTTGCTGTATATTCTTTTTAAAAAAGCACTGCCCGCCAAAGACCTCCATCAAAGGGTGGAGAGGGTGCACATGCGCATGTGCTAGTGGTAAACCACAGCCAAGCTGTAGAGTCAAACAGGCCTTTCAGCTCTTGAGCATTAGTTAGTCTGACGTTGGTGTGGAGCGCGGCGCCCCTCCTCCTGCCAAACCACAAAATATGCAGCCAGTCTGGGTCATTGCTTCCTTTCCTTATGGCCACCTTGAAGTGCTTGGGACAGACTTTCAAAAGCAGAAATTTCACCTCCACCACAACTAGCACTGCTTTGGTCTTCTGGTGACAGGTTCTCAGGGAGGGAAGGGCCCAGGGGCTTGTCTGTTTCTCTCTCCTTGGGTCATGTGTGCTGGGGGCTTGCCCATGAATCCCACTCAGAGGTGCCCTAGTTACACTCCTCACATGGCTGCCTTCTTGGGAAGATCTGGATCCCTGTAGTGTCCTCTTCACTCAAAGGGACTTTCCAGGGAGAAAATCTCCCATAGCAATGGGAACCTTGCTGCGAGTCTCCTTTTTTTGTTTTTAAAATTGTGATGTAATTCTCATAGCCTAAAATTCAGCCTTTAAAGAGTACTCCTCAATTATTTCTTGTCTATTCACAAGGTCATGCCACCATCACCACGATCTAATTCCAGAGCATTTTTCATCACCTAATAAGAAATCCCATACCCATCAGCAGGCACACTGCAATCCCCTTCCCCCAGCCCCTGGCAACCACTAATCTGTTTTCTGTCTCTATGGATTTGCCTATTCTGGGCATTTCATATAAATGGAATTATACAATATGTGGTCCTTTTTGGCTGGCTTCTCTTTTATTTTGCCACAAGCAGACTTGTCTCGCTGATTTTTTATGAAGGTCTCAGAAATTGCTAGACTTGGAAAGATCCCAGAACAAATTCTCCTGAGGAAGACCATTGGTTTTTCTTGAGTGTTCACCCCCTACGTTGGTGTCCTTGTTGGGGTTTGACTTTCCTGAAGGTAGCATGCCCACACAAATGAACACATTTCTGTTAGGGGCTGTGGTCAAGCTCTGTGCTTGCCATGCAGAGCAAGGGATGACCACTCCCACAGAAATTAGTCTTGCTCAAGTCATGTCCCAGCTGGCCATGGCCTTTCACAGTTTATAAAATGCCTCCTCAACTGAGCTACACAATTGTCAAAAAAAGGGTGTAAGACTTGCACAACGTCACACTGGCAGAAAGTGATAAATGCAGGGTTCAAGTTCAAGGCTTCTACCCCTAGTGCTTTTCCCATTGGCTTCCACTTACTTGATGACCTCAGACTGCTTGCTGCAGCTACCCTTCTACTCATCTCCCCTTCAGACTTCTCCCCAAGAAAACTGCCCTGGAGGAAAAGAGGGAGCTCTGAGCTGACAGGGCATACTTTCTTCCTCTTCCTCCCTCGCACTGAGCTTCTCTCCTTCCACATCCTGGGCTTGCTCCAGTGGTCCTACCAACATTGACAATCACTTTGTTTCTTAACTTTCCAACTCTGTGACAGTTACGGACTGAATGCGTGCCACATCTCCCTTGGTTCAGGTGTCGAAGCCTAACTTCCTGTGTGATGGTATTTAGAGATGAGGCTTTGGCAGGTCATGAGGGTTAAATGAGGTCATGAGGAATGGGATTAGCTGTCTTATAAGAAGAGACAAAGATCATTTATTCAACAAGATCATGTGGGCACACAGCAAGGAGTCAGCCTTCTGCGAGCAGAGAAAAGAGGACTCACCAGGAACCAAATTGGCCAGAACCTTGATCTTAGAGTACCCAGCCTTCATAACTGTGATAAAGAAATCTCTGTGGCTTAAGCTACCTAGTCCATAGTGTTTGGTATGGTGGCCCTAGCAGATGAAGACAATAATGTTGAAAAAACTGTCAAACTTCTTGTCCCTACTTTTTTTTTCAGTTTTTTACAAGTGAGGATAATATTAGTATATCCACCTTTTAAGGTTGTTGAGAGGGCTACTTAATATGTTCGGTAGGTGTTAATTTTTTTTAAAAAAATACTGTATATATTTGTATTTTTCATGCAATTGAATATAAAACCCTATTTGTGCATACCATGCCTTATATAAAAGAGATATTCATAATATTGTAAGAACAAAGAAGAGAAGTAATGATGAAGGAAAAAGGAATGAGAGAGAGAGAAGAGAGGAAGGAAGCAAATATTTTACAGTAGCTTCTAAATGAAGAATAGGATGGATCTATAGCCAAGTTTTTATTTTTACACCAAGAAAAATTTCAGCAGTGCAAAAAAAAGATGAATTCTTTGGTAATCTATGAAATTCACTTGAAGTTGCAGATGGAAAGGCTGGGATAGTGTCCTCTTTGTTAGTCAATGCTGTTTTAATGTTGGAGAGTCTCAACCTTTCAGAATTCATTCTCGCATCTAAACCTGCAGTTATTCTTGATTACAACAATTGCCATTTTATTAGGTTCTCATTTCAGCATTGTGAGGGTCTGGCTTCTTTCTTGCTCTGAATTGGCTAGATATCAAGTTCTCTGCTTGATCTATCCTTCTTTTTCTCTCCCTGTGATCTTTTCTAGTGAAGACTGATGCTCTTACTTGTAAAATTCACAGCATTTCCTCACATTAGTATTAGGACTACTTTGCTGATTTTCTTTCGACTTGTCCATCCTCATACATCCCATGTCAGGAAATGCTCTCCATGTCTGGTGAGGGTGTGTTGGGGGTGGGGAGATGATGTGATAGGACTGAGATTCCAGACAACTAAGAGGTTCTTTCTCTTGATCATTCCTACCGTTACTTGAGTTCCTGATTCCAACAGCAGCAAGAGACAGCACTGGATGACATCCCTAACCTGGACAGACCCAACCTCAGAAGGCTGCCACACCCTCCATGGATTCTGATGGAAGACACTGGTGTTAGGAGTAGCCTTTAAGTAGCCATCTTTTTGACTTTCCCACTTCTATATCCTGGGAAGACTGCTTGGACCAGGAGACAGATGCCTGGATTAAGGGCAGCCAGTCCAAAAGATGAGCTGTGCCCATCTGATTCTCTTTCTAAGGCATTTGAACTAAGAAATCACAAGTGAAGGATGCAATCAGCAATAAAGGTTAAGACAGAAAGTTTGTGATGTAAAACGAAACCAGAGAAGCCGTGATAATCTAGTGTAAACCAAAATGAGAACAGAATTTAGAAGTAAACAGAAGCCAGAATTATCAAGACACACAGAATGAAGCAGAAACACAATGATACAAAGAGACCAGGCCACCCATGGGAAAGAACCCTGTGCGAGCTCCTTCAGTTCTAGACTACATTTTGGTCTAGAAATCCTTCCATCCTCTTTTCTCCTGAGATAACCTGAAGGAATCCCTGTTTCCTACAACTACCAGACCCTCAGTATCATCTTCCCGTTCCTCAGACTCTCCTGAGATTGGAAGTCCCATGGAGTCCTCCAGACCAGAAGTAATAACAGGGACAAGTTCAACTCAGCTCAGTGCATTGCATTTGGAGTCTGGGATTCAAGCTAATCCGGCAAGTGTCATCTGAAGGCCCACCTCTGTGAGATCCTATGCAAGATTTCCAGAAGGCAGATGAGTAAGAAAGCCCTTGACTTCAAGGAGCATGTGATCTAAATAGGGATGTAAGAAACACACAGAACTAAGTCAGTACAAAACTGAATAGAACAGCCAAGGTTTTGGAGCAAGAGATGGGACACAGAAGACCAAGCTGCTGAGCCCTGAGGAAGAGTACAAATAGGTAACGGTCTGAAAATTACTGCTGCCCACAGAGGTTCAGGCATCCTCTAAATGCAGCTCATGTCAGCCCCTGTGGACTTTTAAAATTATTACATTATTATTTGTGGATTTTCTAATTTTAGAAATAAAACAAACTCTTCATTTAAAAAAGAGGATTCAAATAAGGCATAAATCTATAAAGTAAAAGTGAAAATGCAAGATAAATCCTCCCTCCCTAAAGATAAACTCTACATTTTTTCCAGAACAGTCTATGCACATGAAAACACACTTCAGTTTGCTCCATCTCAAGGGAAAAAAAAGTCAAAAAATGCCTACTGATGGGCAACGTGTTTTTGTTTTGTTTGTTTAATTTGGTATATTGTTTACCTGTTCCCAGATGCGTACATACAGATCTACTTCCTCTTTTTTCAATAATCACACAGGATTCCATTGTGTGGATTATCAGCTTATCCCAGCTTATTTAATTAATTCTCTGATGGACAGCTGGGGAAGTTCCAACTTTCTTCTATTATAAATAATGTAATGAGTATAATTTATGTCACTCATCATGGAATAAACATTTTCATAGAGTTAATTTGTATATGTGGACTTTTTGGTTCAAAGGGTATGGACATTCTAATTAGTATGGACAATGCCAAATTGTTCTCCAAAAATACTATGCCAACAATTCTCAATAACCAAGTTATGGAATCAGCCTAGGTGTTCTTCAGTGGACTCATGGATAAAGAAAATGTGGTATATATACATGGTGGAGCTCTATTCAGCCACAAAGAAGAATGAAATTATTTCACTGCAGAAAAATGGATGGAACTGGAGAGCATCATGTTGGGAGATATAAGCCAGACTCAGAAAGTCAAGGTGTGTATGTGTTCTTGGCTATGTGGGAGCCAAGGAGGAAAAAGGAAAGAAAAGATCCTGTAAAAAACAGAAGGGAGGGCTGGAGTTGTGGCTCAGTGGTAGACCACTTGCCTCACACATGTGAGGCACTGGGTTCAATCTTCAGCACCACATAAAAACAAATAAAACAAAATAAAGGTATTGTGTCCATCTACAACTAAAAAAAAAATTAAAAAAACAGAAGAGAGACCAGTAGGGTAAAGAAAAGGGACCCAGGGAAGGAGGAGGGGAGGTCCTGGAGAATGAAATCAATCAAATTATGTTATGTATGTGTACAAATATACCATAATGAAACCTGCTCTCTGTATAACTATTATGCACCAAGTAATTTTTTTTAATTTATAGAAGAATCTCTTTCCTCCTACATCTTTGCTAAACTAGAATATTTGTCATCTTTCCTAATCTGATAGGAAAATTAAGAAAGCAATCATAATTTTAATTTGCGTATTGTTAAGAGACTGAACCTATCTTCATATACTTTGACCATTTGAGTTTACCTTCTATTAATTTCTTCTGCAAATTCATATAAATTTTTTCACATTTTTCTAATGAAATGATGGATTTTTTTTCAACAATTTTAAAGAGTATACAGATGTCTATACAAGGATATATTTCTAAACTTTTCAGTGTATCTAGAGAACCATACCATCTCCAACATCACGGATCCTCACAGAGGCAGGCTGGGTAGTTAATGAAGTACATACAGCATTAATATTGTTTGAAAGACTGAACTTTGAAGATAGAGACATTGGTAATTGGAAAGTTTTTTTTAATTTTTTTTTTAGTTTTAGATGGACACAATATCTTTATTTATTTATTTTTATGTGGTGCTGAGGATAGACCCCAGTGCCTCATGCATGTGAGGCGAGCACTCTACCACTGAGCTACAATCCCAGCCCATGGAAAGTTTTATAATAATACACTACTTTGGATTCGAGGAGCAGTTCAACAGGACACCAGTTTATGATACAGAAGCAGATTAAATATAAAATAAGGACACAATGCTGTCTTGGGTACCTCACTTTTTAGGGGGTTATACCAATACTGAGCTTGGAGGACGTGGTAACTAATCATCAGAGCAGGCTGTTGTCATGTGTGCCCAGGATGTGGAATTTACCGCTTCTATTGATGTGCATAAGTAACAGCTTAATAAATTACATATTAGCTAATTCCATTGTTTGAGTCTAGATCTTCTCCGTTAATCTTTTGTTGTCCTTAGAAAATCTCAAGAATAGTTTCACATTTTATTAGGAGATGATACTTGGGGCAAAAATAGGTGTGTGAATTAGAAGGCATGCAGGAGGGGTGCGAGTAGAGATGGCCAACTAACAGTCGCTGTCACCATGCAGATGCCCAAAGTGGACAGAAATGATCCCCCATATAGTCCCAGAGTAGTATCCATTCCCATTGAGTGCCCCACCATCTCCCCAAACAAAAGGAGTAGTCAAGTTCTAGTGCCCATGAAGCCCAGGACCAGGCACTCAATAAAGGTGTGTTCATTAAATGCAAAATGAGATGAAGCGAGTTTCCCCAAGGAACAGAAAAGGCATTCAAATTTAAGATAAAGCTAAAATTTGAGTGGCTACAGTCAAGTACAGACCAGTTCGTTTGCACTTGATCAGGTGAGGTTTCTTCCCAAGGGACATTTTTTTCTTTTACTGATTTTCAGTTTCTTCCCCAGCCAAGGCACACTGCTTCTCCCCCTCCTCTGGGCTGCAGGAGACCCAGGCAGGTCCCTACAGCTGCTCAGCTGGGCTCTCCTTGGCAGCTGATTAGTCCATGAGCCCTGCCTGCCTGGTCCTTCAGAATCCCCCAATGCAAATGAATGAAAACATGCCTTTCCCAACATGGAAAAATATGTGAGATTGAGTTCCCAAGTCATGTTTCATGTTTACAACGGTCTTCTCATCATCGTTAGTTGGATTAAATTTAGTGATTACAAAGATTTTTGTTTTTATCAATAATACCCTTGATCTTGAAAACAAGAGCAATTTAAACAGACCCAGATGCTCTAAACTTCACCACATGTTTGTTGTAGTTTTTTTTAATCACATTGTATTTGAGGCTGTCCTTTAAATCAATTAAATATGGACGGTATGGTATTCCTATAGCCACATTTCCCCTGCTTCTCACACTAAACTTTCACTGGTTTGGGTTATTCAATTGCAGAACTGTGGGAGAAAAATGTCTAATGTTAATTGTTATATTATCCCCATTCATGCAACATAGGTATGTCCCCTTCCCAAAGCCCATGCAGAAGACAAAATGTAATCCCAGGAAAAAATTACCCTGGATCTTCAAAGTCATTTGTTTCTTTTCAGAAAAAGGGGTTTTCCTCCCTTAGAATGGATTGTTTAGTTGCATTATTATCACCATGATTATCAACAACTCTTGCTGTCAATATAATTCAACCAAGATGTTCCAGGTGTCCACTGACCTTCTGTAAACATGTCCTCCATCTCTCAATCAAAGCAAGCTCAGTGACTTTGATCACATGACAGTGCATTCTGGGCAAGGAGAGGAGAGGAGTAGTGAAGGAAGGCAAGGAACAATAAAATCTCAGGTTGTATTTTAAAGAGAAGGTGGCCATGAATTGAACTCTGATGTTAACATCCCCCAGGGACCTTGGGCATTTAACTTCATTTAACATCCCTGTGGACATTTTGGTGGGTGAAAGTTGTATAACTGCAACCTCAACAGAGGACCTGCATGGAGCTGCAGCTGCTTCCAGCTTGTAGGAGTTGAAGCCTACTCTGAGAAGCTGGGGACTTTTTCCTGGGGCTCTTGGGTCTTTTTTTGGGGGGGGGTACCAGGGATTGAACTCAGGGGTACTCGACCACCAGCCCTATTTTGTGTTTATGCAGAGACAGGGTCTCACTGAGTTGCTTAGCGTCTCGCCATTGCTGAGGCTGGCTTTGAACTTGCGATTCTCCTGTCTCAGCCTCCTTAAGTGCTGGGATTACAGGTGTGCGCCACTGCACCTGGCTGCTCTTGGATCTTGAGGATGGAGAGAGAGCCCAAGGACCTCTGGCCAGAACCACTGAGGGCTAGGCATACAGGAGGGACCCCTGGAAGAAGATAGAAATCTGATGTCCACCACCTGGTGAATGACCAGAAGCTAAGGAGAGTCAGCAAGGGACCAGTAGAGGTGTCCCAGCCCTTTTAGATGGAGTAGTAAATCTCTTCTAGGGACTCTCCTGGGATGAGGCAGGGCTGAAGATGCCTGTCCTCTTTTTTTTTTCTTTTCTGGAACCTCCATTAAGATTAATCGAAGATTCTGGAGAAATTCCAGTTGTTTCCTCTGCCCTGGTCCTTCTTTCTCTTTGACAAGGGAAGTTAGGCGATACTGAGGCCAGCAAGGTAATAGGAATCAAAGGTGATCCCCTAGGATGACTCATTCTGGCAGACTAGGGCCTCTTGGTCATAATTGTTTCTCTCACCCTGAGAAACTCCTTTCATAACTAAATCTATTTGGAGTTGGGTTTTTTTGTTATTTTTGTTTTTGTTTTAATCACAGGAGGACAAGTTGTCTCACTCTCCAAGTCTCACAGCCTGGATACGCCAGTACCTGAAATTCCAGTGAACTGACAACCCTACCTTACGCTGAGCTGGGGTCATGCACTCTAAACTATTTCCAGCAGAGGTGACAGGCTGCCTAGTGCCACCCTCACCCTCTCCAGGCCACTGGATGACCGACTGCACATACTGGCTGGCTAAATAAGGATGAAGCCTGCAGCCTAGGAAAAGAGTTCTCTAACTTATCTGCTCAAATGTTGACATTGTCCTCTTGGACTTGGCTCCAATCAACATCCAACCAGCTACATGACTCTGCTTTGCGATGCAAAGAACTGGATCGCCTCGAATGGACACCTAGCCTGGAACCCAGTTCTAGCAGGAAGAAAGCAAGTTCTGGCAGGAAGGAAGCAAGGCAGCTGGGACCTGAGCAGCAGGATTTGTGGCCCTTGCATCCAGGGTACTTGGTGCTCGCTCTCATCTTCCGTGGTTCAAAGTTACAAAACTCCTAGAAAAAAGTCAGATTATCCCCAGTTGGTTGGGTCCACGGACCAACAGCAGACATCATCGACGGCTCAGCTTTGGCCAACAGGGCAGAAACAGATGCAAAGACACTGAGAAGGGACAAGGTAAGAAGTTCCTAGAGAAAGAGGGACACTGAGCCTGGAAGCTGCTTTCTGCATCAGAGAAGGCTGACAATAACATAAGAAGGGCAACCAAGAGGGACCATGGAATCCTCCTCCTTGGAGGGATTCAGATACTCCTGGCTGGTATCCAGGCCCTCGTGAGCCAGGCCTGTGTGACCCTGAACGGTATGAATAGTATTAACAGGTTTCCTCTGCCTTGGTCCTTTTTTCTCTTTGACAAGTCTGCTTTGTCTGCGTCTCTGCCCATTCTGTCTCCCCAAGCCTCTTACTCTCTCCACCTCCTCTCCAGCAACCCGAAACTTCCCCATCCTCCAGTGTATGTCCCACATCCTCCAGGAAACCTGTCTTGGCCCCTCCCTGCCTTCTTCCTCCAATAAACACCTTCGGCAATGAATCACACTCGACCATTTGAGCTATGTTCTATAATACTTCGGTTGTAAATAGTATAGAAACTTTTTTTGATTTCTTAGTTTTCTCTCGGCCAACTAGAATAGAATATTTGAGAGCAAAGGCCTTATTTTCTCCATGCCTTTATATTTTCCTTGTGCAGGAAAATATAGGACTAATAAAATTCAGCCCTAACACAAGACTGCACATGCTAATAAAAATAACCACCAAAATATTAGCTATATTTTAAGAGGCTTTTCGAAAGGCTTCTTTGTGCCTTATTTTATTTGTTCCCTACAAAAGCCCTACAAATTAAGAAATGGAAATGTTATTGTCCTGAGTCTGCTGCCCAATGTCTAAGGTCTAGTTGGAGGCTGGAGTCCTTTGGTGATTAATGCTAGTGTCAGCAGAGACCTAGGGCTGTTGACCAAAGCAACCTACACATGGCCTCTCCGCGTGTCTTGGGCTTCCTTGTGGCATGACAGCCTTGGGGTAGTCCACAGCGGTTCTAGGTTAGAAAGGTGAATGACTCAGCAGAACCAGACCAAATCTGGATGGCCTTTTCTGATCTAGTTTCGGAAGTCATTCAGTCTACTAAACTTTGTTTTCACTAAGCTTGGTCCCATTCAAAAGTAAAAAACATAGACTTCCTACTGTTTTGTTTGTTTGTTTTGGCACCAAGGAATGAACTCAGGGGCACTCGACCACTGAGCCACATCCCCAGCCCTATTTTGTGTGTTATGTAGAGACAGGGTCTCACTGAGTTGCTTAGTGCCTCGCCATTGCTGAGGCTGGCTTTGAACTTGTGATTCTCCTGTCTCAGCCTCCCTAAGCACTGGGATTACAGGCGTGCGCCACTGCGCCCAGCTGACTTCCTACTTTTTAATGGCAAGAGTGTCAAAGAATTTGCCCACCATGTGTTTGATTTCTTCAAGTCCACACTGGACCCATAGAAAAAAATTGAAGCTTAGAAAAGGTAAGTGGCCTTGCCTGAGGTCATGGTGCAGACTAGAGAATTGCAGAGTCAGAAACTGCCCTTGCTCCCTGTGCAGGTTTGTTTTCCTTCGTGGCACCTGCTGGGTTACCCCTGGGTAAGTGTCTATGGGCAGGTGGCACCAGGGCGAAGAAGAAGAGAGAAGGGGCCAGTGATCACTCCGGGGACCCCACTGACCATTTTGCACTCAAAGCACTCAAAAATTTGAAAGGTGCCTACTTCCTCAGCCCTGAGAAATAACTCTTTCTGGTAGCCAAGAAATAAATAAAGAACATCAATATCCAATGTACATGTTGTATATCAATCAAAATATAGAGAGCAGATCTGCTGAAGGCCTACTTTAGGGGGGCAGCTCTATAATACACAAATGGACTGAAGCTGAACTCTGAGTTGGAGGCTGGGGCTGGGGGCTGGGGCCTAGGATTGGAGGCTGGGGATTGAGGCCCAGGAGGAGGGGTCTTTGCCCACTTTTTAATATGACCTCATACTCAACCCAAAGTCAATGCTCCTGTTCACACATCTGTTGGGCAATTACCTGCAATCACTAAGATTTTGTTAGACTTGCCACTACACTAATGTAGCTGTACATTTAAACTCATTGTAAGTTTTCCGAAAAACTGTTTTGTTTTTACAAATACTAATTAAATGATCAAAAACAATTATGGAGCTAGGAGTATAGCTCAGTGGTAAAGTGTGTGCTTAGCATACAGCATCCCCAGCACCAAAAAATGTTCTTAATTTAAAAAGCTTTTTAACAAAAACAATTTTGTAACCACAGACCTGTTTTTCTCATTTTCCATGTCAAAAATGAAGGTTACAAAGCCAGGCACAGTGACACACACTTCAGCACTTGGAAGGTTGAGGCAGGAGGATTGCAAGTTTGAGGCCAGCCTGAGCAATTAAGAGAGACCCTGTCTCAAAATTTAAAAAAAAAAAAAAATACAAAGGACTGGTAGAACCCCCAACCCCCAGGTTCAATCCTCAGTACCACCACAAAAAAAGAGAGAGAAAGAGAGAGAGTTCTGTATTGTGCATAAAATATGTGAGTTAATATTTCACAATACGGTCAACTTCCAATTTGAAAGAAAAGATAATGAGTCAACTTTCTCCTGTAATCTCCTGACATGTTTCTATTAAGAATATGAATCTTACCGGGCACAGTGGCGCAAGCCTGTAATCCCAGCACTTAGGGAGGCTGAGACAGGAGAATCGCAAGTTCAAAGCCAGCCTCAACAATGGTGAGGCGCTAAGCAACTCAGTGAGACTCTGCCTCTACATAAAACACAAAATAGGGCTGGGGATGTGGCTCAGTGGTCGAGTGCCCCTGAGTTCAATCTCCAGCACCAAAAAACAAAAAAAGAATATGAATCTTTATAAACTTTGTAATCTGAATGCTCAGAAAACATGTTAAGGAAGATTATGACAAATAGAATTATTAAACAATAATTAGGGACCCCTGAAAACTGAGGTAGCATCTTTCTTCATGTTAAGGCATGAAGTAAGATTTGGGGATGGCTTGTTTAAAGGTACGGCTCAGCTGTTAAGTAGCAGAGAAAGAAATAAAAAGTGGAATCCTCAGCCTGCCCCTGAGGTGAAGCACTTCCCACAGGTGTGGAGCTAGATGCAAAGACTTTTCATTCTTTCTCTGCTGCGTCCTGGCTGTGTGACTCTGGGCAAGGGACTCAATCTCCGAGTCTCCATTTCCTCATTTATAAAGTAGAAATAAGTTGCACTCACCTGGGAATGTTGTAGCAATGGTACATGAACTAATAATATCCATAATGTGCTCAACACTACAGCTGAGGTTAATCAGGGTTCAATAAGGGGGATATTATTGCTGTGTTCAGAGACTGGAGATAGGCTAAGAATGACGGTAGGGACCCTCCCTGGACTGAGAGGCAGTAAACTGAAAATCTAGTCCTGCTGCACCTCCAGGTGTGTGCCTGTGGGCAATCCTATCCTCATATGTAGCTCTCTCCTTCCAGTGACCCTCCCTGAGTCTAATGCCTACAGTCCTGAGGTCAGATTCCAGCTCTTCCACCCTTCCACCCTCCATTCACCTCACATGTGCCAGAGCTTACACAAGTCCACTCACCAGGTACAGAGATGAAGCCTCCTGAAAGCCAAAAATCTTATCTATTGAACAAGGTCTGCCCAAGGTCATGGCCAAAGAGCAAATAAATTCCCCAACCCTAGCCCCCTTGGGACAAAGATCTTCTTCACTTCCTACCTGGGGAAACCTTTACCAGGAATCCTAGAGACTCTGTTTTTGCAACCCCAGACTTCAAATTTTTTGAACGTTCTAAATTGTTGAACACCCCAAAACAATGGAACCAACCCCTGAAGACCCATTTTCAGAGTTACTCAACTACATTAACATCAGATGTACACAAGTGGCAAGATGTAGGGAAGAGGCCAGGCATGGTAGTGCACGCCTGTAATCCCAGTGGCTTAGGAGGCTGAGGCAGGAGGATCCTGAGTTCAAAGCCAGCCTCAGCAACTTAGCAAGGCCCTAAGTAACTCAGAGCAACCCTGTTTCTAAATAAAATACAAAAAAAAAAGGGCGGGGGATGTGGCTCGGTGGTTAAGTGTCCCTGGATTCACTCCTCAGTACCAAAAAAATTAAAAATTAAAAAAAAAATGGGGAAGAGAGGCTGACCCTTGCTTGGGCCCTAACTCTTGCCACCATGAACTGGACCCAGTCCAGCCTCTCCAGTCTTAGTTTCCTTATCAGGAAATGGAGTTCATCAGGGGACCTCCAAGCACTTTGTGCTAATTGTAGCTCATGTTGTTTTGTGACATTGGAGCAAAGACCTGACCTAAGTTACTTATGTCATCCAGAATCTTTTATTTGATTACTTTCACAAAGTCACAGACTTGACAGAGGTGTTTGACTTTCCTTTTATGAAAAGGAGATATTTGTCCCAGTGGACCAAGGCTTTGCAATATGTCTTCAGGAATGGAACAGGTCTCTTTCCCTGAACCATTCATCTCACCCAGCTTGTTCCCCATTCTGTGAGATGTTTTCTTACTGAAGTTCAGTGCTTGATGAGGTCCAGTGGGGAAGATGGTAAAGCAGTACTCAGGATCTGCATCCTGTCCTGGTATCAGGGCTGCAGCCAAGGAAGCTGGTGGGGATGTCAGAGAGAGATCTGCCCTCCCCTTATGAGTTTGCCAGGCCAGCAGTGACATCTGAAGCATTAGATGGGAGAGGGCATTTCCAAGCCAATTTACCAACATAGGATGGGGGTGACCAACAGAGAGGAGGTAGGACCTCTAGAGTCTGGACTCTCCTCAGAACACTAGTTCTCTTATTGCAGAGAGAACTCCCCCTCCACACGCTAGTCACACTCTTCTCCTCTCCTGGGAAAATGCTTACTCTGCTGCATGGCAGGAGCAGCTGCTAACACCCAGCAGGACAGCACAGGGTGGGGCGGGGGTGGGGGGAGATCTGGGATTTAAGGGCAAAGCTCCAAAGGCTACTTTCCCTGACCTCATCCCTAACATGCATCCTCGTGGAGTCCCCCAAGACAGCTGTTGCACAAATTCCCCAGATCCAAAGAGACTATAGGACAGTACAGAGCAAGCAGAAGGCTGGAGAGGAAGAGCTCCTGACAGCGAACATCACAGGGGGTCCTGGATTCTTTTGTTCACCCATTGCACACATGTTTATTGCAAGCCAAAGAAGAGACAGGCACTTTCCTGAACATGGGGTTACAGAAGTGAACAGAACAAGTATGATCTCTGTCCTCATGGAAATCACACTCTAGGAGAGAGAAGAAGGAGAAGGAAGGGAGGGGAGAGGAAGAAGAGGAAGAGGAAGAAGAAAGAAAAGAAAATAGGCCCCTTGGGTGGAAGTGTGCAATTTTAAATGGAGAGATCATGGACACCCTCATTGAGAAAGTGACATTGGAGCAAAGACCTGACCCAAGTGAGCTCCCAGTTCTCACCAGCACTGGCTCCCAGGGTAAACCTGGGAAAGTCAATTTCCTTCTTTGGATTTTTCTGGAAAACAATAAAATAAGTAGGCTGATCAAAATCAATAACTTTCTTTTTTTCCTCTATATCAGATCCCTTTAGTTGAAGGAAGAATTATCCAGAACCCTGTAGGTTAGGCATCCCAGATAAAATATAGTATGGGAACAAGGAAGCACCCTTCAGTGCTCAGGAGCAGGTTACTGAGTTCGGGAAAGGCCCAGGAATATTTGGGGCTTTCTTCCAAGGCTTTGCTTATTCCTGGGGTAGGGATCTGAGCTGAGTTTGGCCCCCAGACTGTTTTACCTTCATTTGTCTTAGAAGGGCTGACCCTGGGCTCTCCCACCCGGTGACAGTTTAATTGGAAAAAAGAGGAGGCATTTTTTAATGAAAAGAACAAACAAACATCCAGGCTAGATACAAAGCAGAAATGGGAACAGTAAAATGTCTGAAAGTTCCCAGCCGGTTTTGCAAAGGACCTCTTTATGGCATAGAGTAGAAGCAGTCACTGGCCTTTCCAGTGCCTATGGCTTCAGAACATACTCTGGGCAATGGGCACTTTTCAGCTGGCCATAAGTACGTGTTTTCTTTCTGTGGTAAAATCAGTAGCCAAGGCAGTCTCCTTTAATTGTCTGTCTTTTGGTTTATCTGAACTGGGATAACTTTGGCGTGAGAGAGGAGTAGAGATAGAAGGGAAAGGAGAAAAAGGGGTCCTGAATAAAGACAAGGCATAGCTGGAAAGAACCATGATGAGTGGCTGTCCCCACTCTGGTATCAACTACAGTGTAACAAACCACACCTCAAATGTTGTAGCCCCAAAGCAACAATTTATTTTAATTTCCTGTAGTTCTGTGGGTTGACTGGGCTCACCGGGCACTCTCATGTTGGGTCTCTATAGATAACAGCAGGAGCTGCAGTCATCAGAGCCCTGGCTGGGTGGGTGCCCAAAAGAGCTTCTTCATGCGCACGCCTGCACCTGGGCAGAGACGGTAGGAACAGGCTTCTAGGGGGAGGGGGGCTTCTCACACAGTGGTGGCTTTCTTGGCACTTATGTTTCCAGAATCCAAGGTATCAGCAAAAAGTCTTTCTATGACTAGCCCCAGAAGTCAGAGGTATTACTTACCTCTGATGCATTCTAATGATTAAAAGGGCTAGCTCAGATTCAAAGCAGAAGGGACAGCAGAAGGGGGTATTCATGGAGAGGGACACTAGCAACCAGTGTCGTTGCTATGTGAGTAAGGGCTTGGAACAGGGGGTGCCCATCAGCCCATCCTCCAGGTAGAGTGGAAGCCAAAGTAACAAGGACCACCACTTTGCTCCCTCATGTAAAGCATGCCCTTTAAGGTTATGTGGTTGTTACAGTTTAGATGTTGAATGTCTCTCAAAGTTCCCCGGGCTAATGGCTTGGTCCCTGGAGTGCCACTGTTGGAAGGTAGGGCAATCTTTGGGAGGTGGGGCTAAGGGGAGGTCTCTAGGTTATTGGGAGCATGCCCTCAAAGGGAATTGTGAAACCTGGGCCCTTCCTCTTCCTCATTTGCTTCCTAGCCATGTGGGATGAGCAGTTTGCTGAGCTACACTCTCACAGCCATGCCCTCTGGAAACCCCATCAGAGTCCTCAAAGCAATAGATCCTGATTGTGGACTGGAACCACTAAAACCGTGAGCCAAAATAAATATTTTTGCTTTACAAGAAGTTAATTATCTCATGTATGTTGCTATAGTGTCAGAAAGTCAGCTAATGCAACAGTGTGAAGAACCAAGAAACCTGGGAGCTGGCTCAGGCTCTGGATTTCTGGGCTGTGCATTTTTGCTCTTTGTCTTAAAAGTGAGGCAACTGGATAAAAATCACTCAGTTTCTTCTCCCCTCTGAGTCAAGAAATATATCATGTTATATGAATTTATCATGGAACCCAAGTGTTTCAATCAGTTTTTTTCACTGCTGTGACCAAAGGACCTGACACAAACAATTTTAGAGGAGGAAAAGTTTATTTGGGAGCCCACAGTTTCAGAGGCCTCAGTCCACAGATGGCCAATTCCATTCCTCATGGCCTGAGATGAGGCAAAACATCATAGCGGAAGTGTGTGGTGAAGGAAAGCAGCCGGAGGTCATAGCACCAGAAGCAGAGAGAGTTCCCCTCTCCACAGACAAGATACAAACCCCCAGGCACAATCTCATCAACCCAATTCCTCCAGCCACAGCCTACCTGCCTACAGTTACCACCCACTTAATCCCTATCAGAACATTAATGCACTGATTAGGTTAAGACTCTCATAACCCAGTCCTTTCACCTCTAAATTCCCTTGCATTGTCTCACATATGAGCTTTTGGAGGACATCGAATATCTAAATCATAACCCCAAGCCTATTTTTCAAGAGGCAAGAGGACAGAGCCCCAGGGCCATTCTCAGAAGCAGGCAAGAAAATATAGCACCAAGTTATCAGTCACCAATCTTTGCATCTTCTGTAGCAACAAAATTCATGTGGCTAAATGGATGTGTCCAATTCAGAGGATCCTATACTTCTCTTCCTGACTGCAAGTGTACATGCTCATGTGTGCACAAATATTCATACATGTACACTTGTGCATGGAAATGCATGTGAGGAGAGGTGAATATCAGGCAAGTGTCCAAAGCTTTACCCAGAAAAGACTGCCAAATGGGTAGTTTATACTGGAAATGGCCCGGAATATCTCACTACTTATATAACTATGTGTTGTATGGCCTTTTAATTCAGCCCTCATTCCAAATGCATGACACATCCTTTTGACACCTTGAAGAAATGTTTCTCAGATGGCAGACTGGGCACAGCAGCTCCAGGATGCAGTAGGAAAGCACACAGCCCTCAAAATTAAAAGTGATTTAGGTCCTCTTAGGAAATACCTCGCTTCAGGGTACTTGATGTGGTCATTTATTAAGTGACTTAATCAGGAAAAGGAACTCAGTGTCAGAGCAATTAAATCCCTTCCTGGGCATTCCTGGGTCCCCCTGATGATGAGAGTCGGATAATGTGTTCATAATGGAACTACCAGGAGAGAATCCTATCCTAAGGCCGAGCAACGGCTGGCCGCCCAGCTAGGGAGACTCTGTTGCTAAGAAACATACCTTAAATCACTGAATCTAGGGTAACTCCCTTTTGATGAAACACAGCGGTTTTTCGTGGGTTTGCTTGTCCTGCATGGAAGGATCACGGTTGTAGAATCATAGCCTGGCAGAGTCTGGAAACTCAGAGCTCTCCTGGCCCAAGTGTGTCCTCCCTCTGCCAAGGAAACAAATAGAGCATGTTCATGCCCAAGGCCACACACCTTGTCTTTGGACTAGTACCCAGGACTCCTTTCTTGAACTCCAAGACTTTGGGCTAAGCTGGAAGAGAAAAGGACTCTCCAGGGCCCTATTGGGATACTGAGGGGGTATTTGGGATACCCCCAAATAACCAGATGTGGCTCCAGCAACTATCAGGCCCAAATAGACTCAATATTCCTGGTGGAGCATCCTTTTCAAAATGTGAAGGTTGAATGATGTTCAATGAGAGAATTTGTTCCAAATTTTTATTAAAGGGGCTGGGATGTAGCTCAGTGGTACAGCACTTGTCTAGTTTGTGTGAAACCCTGACTTTGATTCCCAGCACTGGAAAAAAAAAAAACTTCTTTTGTGAAGGTCCTACTACATGACAAGGACTGTGATAGAAACCAAGAATTTGGCAGAGAACACAAAGTGTCTGCCCTAGAGAGTGATCTTCTATTAGAAGGAGGTGGGAAGAAGGTGGAAGACAAGAGAATGAGTGAATAGATACGTGGCTGAATGGATAACAAATGGATGGATAGATATATAGGTAGTAAATGGAGGAAAGGGGAGAAAGGAAGGGAGAGAGGGCAGGAGGGATGGCTACTACATTTAGAAAGACAAGAGCACAATAATTCAGGAATAAGTTAGGATCTAGACTCAGAAACCTGGAGATCTGTGCATCTCCACAGGCCTGCAATGCAGTCATAAGGAACTCTAATTAGGTATTCTCTTGCTAAAAAAATTTTTTTTTCATGGCTCACCAGTCCTCTATAATCGATTACACCATTATTTGCCTTTTGCTTCGATCCTGGTTATCTCATCAGAGTGCCCTCAACCCCATCACTAATCAAAACCACGCCTACTCTTAGAATGACACCCACCCTGGAATCCCCTCCACTGCATTCTCTATCTCTTCTCTAGTCCCTCTCCTTCCACTGGCCATCTCTGTTGACACCAGGCCTGCCTGTGGCCTGCACCCAAGAACCAAGCACATCTCTCCTGGGAGGCGTGTTGTATCTGGCGAGCTGGACTTGTCTCCCCTACCCTCACTGAATGGTCAGGTCATCAGGGATAGACATTGTCATTCCCTTCAGGGTCCCCATTTACTGAAGCCTGTGACTGGGCACACAATAGATGGTTAGTAAAGACTTCAAGAATAACATGGAATTTAGACAAAGTACCAGTGGATCCCAGGACACATGCTCAACCCGAGGAGACTGAAGCCTAGAAGCTGCTTCATTCAATCCATTCCTTCTCTCCCAGCTGCCATGCTGTGCTGGAGGCAGCCCCTCAGGATCAAAATTGGATTGAGGCCCAGAGTGCTGAGCGGAGATTTGGGGAGTGGTCCCTGGATCACTTTACAACAAAAACTGCCCTTCTGAGCTAGCAAATGACTCAAAATGAAAAGCTGTTTTCATTCTGGCCTGCAGGAAGTGCAGAGCATCTGGATGACTCTTTGGTGCCACCATGCCCGGCTCAGTCCCCAGTTATGCCAAATCTGGGCATCTGCAGTATGAACTGCTCTGCCAACCTTCTAACAGTCAGGAATAGGGAAAGGCATCTCCTGTCAATCACTTAGCCAACCTATTTTATAGATGTGTAAGTTGAGGTATAAATAGATCAAAACCTCATAGGATTCCCCAGGTCACCCCTCACTCTCCTCGATGTCTGTCCATGGCCTCTCTGAGAAGGTAAAAGATGAAGAATTAACACTTCTTCAAAACAGTTGCTAGCCAGATATGGTGTCCCATGCCTGTAATCCCTGCTACTGAGGAGGCTGAGGCAGGAGGATCACAAGTTCAAGGCCAATTTCAGCAACTTAGCAAGGGTTGGGAATGTAGTTCAGTGTAGAATACTTGCCTAGCATGTGGATGGCCCTGCGTTCATTCCCTAGTATTGAAAAAAAAGGTCTTTTTTCCCATCTGTGTTTGCAGCCACCTTGAATGCCATACACAGACCCCTTGGCTAATATTTTCACAGTGTGACAATGACTACCTAATGGTGGGATCTTAGGCAAAAGCCTGAGATTCTCTACCCAGCGCCCAGTACGCTGCCAGACACTCATGAAAATGCATGCTGAATGGTACCCAGGACCTCTCCTGGGCCCCCAGATCTCTGCTCCTGCACCTACCACCTACCATCCGGGCTGGTTTCTGCAAACCTGGGACCCTTCAGAGAGGGGCTTTCTCCTAATTTAATATGATGGAAAGCCAAGAGAGGCATTAGACAAGAGGTCCTGAGACTGCTGAAGGGAGACCTGAGACTGCTACAGGAAATGTGCTAGATAAGGACTTTATAAGGACAGTTTGTCCTTATCAAAATATTCTCTATCTGACACCAGCTAGCTCAGGAGAGGAGGGAGAGAGGACAGTTGGAAATGAATCTCCATTCTAGAATCAGCCTACCCTTCCATGGCGTTTCCCTCCTGCCCTAGCCATCGCTGAATAAAATGCCAGTAAAGTGGGGCATCAGCCTGTCCTTTTGTCCCAGCTCAGATTGTCTGGTCCCCAAGACCACACAGGGAGGAGGGGTGAAAGGTCTGGCCTTGCACCCAGGCTCCTGCAGACACTATGAGCCCACCTGACAACAGGGCGGTCTTGGGACCCCACTGACTAGGTAGGTACTGAATCTCCACTTCCTTCCTTTGGCTCCTGCCAAATTGTGGTATTGGCAGTCAACTTCAACTCAACAGCTGTACTGCTCAGAGCAGTGGTACAGGGTAGAGGTTACATGTCCAGACTCTGCAGGCAGACTGTGGTTCAGCTCCTTTCTTTGCCACAATGCTAATTTAACCTCTCTCAGACACAAGTACCAGTTCTACAACCTACAACATGGGCCTAATAATAGTATCCGCCTTACAGAGTTCTTAGACCAGTCAATGAAATCCATCTAAGCACTTAATTAAAAGTAGTTGTTTATAAATTTAAAAATTTTTTTTTGGTACAGAGGCACTTTACTACTGAGCCACACATCTCCACCCCTTGTATTCTTTTATTCTGAGACAGGATCTCACTAAGTTGCTGAAGCTGACCTTGGATTTGCAATCCTCCTGCCTCAGCCTCTTGAGTCCTGGGATTATAGGTATGCACCACCATGCCCAGCACAAAATTTTTTTTGAGCTTAGCCTTGGTACAAGGCACCATACTGAACCATTTCCATGTTCATTAAGGATGGACAAGGGCCAAGAGGAAGAAATTATTTAATTCGGGAAATTATGAACAGTTATAGGAAAGGAAGAGGATTGTGGTCTGAGGAAATGACAGCATTGACTGAGAATGTTCTGTCCCTGGTGAGGGGGAGACCCCTAGTGCAGTGGGATGGGGCAGGTGAGTGCCAAGACTCTTCCACACACTCTTGTGCTGTGGAGGGAGAAGAAAGCCCTGTCCTAGACCCACAGGGGTGTGAGAAACCCCCCAGCAAAACAGGAGGACCCCAGTGTCTGGCTGCATCACAGGAGCCCTTCCAGCCAGTCCATACTGTGGATGCAGAGATGTGCTCAAGGTTGGAGGGTGCAATCTACACAGCCCTGAAACTAAATAAATCTCACTGAGATTTATTCACTAGCACAAACTCTAGGAGGCCTTCCCAAGTACAGCTAAGGTAGGTCAGGAAGATGGTGATGGCTCCTCACCTGACCAAGTCAGGAAACGGAATGGAGGCCTGCAGTCATTTATGCTTTGTTGTGTACCACAGCACTGTTATTCATTCTTTTCTTCAAAACAAAATATTTATTGAATGCCAGGTGTGTAATCCCACTGTCTCAGGAGGCTGAGACAGGAGGATCATGAGTTCAAAGCCAGTCTCAGCAACAATGAGGTACTAAGCAATTCAGTGAAACCCTGTCTCTAAATAAAATATAAAACTTACAAAACTAAGGCTGGGGATGTGGCTCAGTGGTTGAGTGCCCCTGAGTTCAATCTCTGGTAGCTCCCACAAATTTATTGAGCACTTACTATGTGCCACAGACTCGTATGTTGGAGATATAGCCATGAATGGGTTAGGCTAAGTCCCCACTGTTGTGCAGATTTTATTTTAGGAGGGAGGCCATTAACAAATAATCAGAGAAGCATCATGCTTTCAGACAGAGGCTATGAGGAAAATTATACAGGGGAGAGAGTTAGGAATAGCAAAGGCAGAAGTCTGGTGGAAAGGAGCAATGTTTGAAGAACAGGAAAGAAACCAGGACAGCAGGAGCACAATAAGCAAACAGTGCCAGGTGCCATGTGAGAGCTAAGCAGGAGTCACATCACACTAGCCCCTGAAGATCACAGTTAGGAGCTGTACTAGATGTAGTGGAAAACCACTGGAAAATTCTAACTATCAAAGTACCATGGCAGAGCTCGAAAATCACTGGGACTGCCATGGAGAGCTGTGGGGAAGAGCAGAAGCAGAGAAGCTATATGCCAGGCATGGAGCCAGGCCCAGGGGACATGCATGATGGATAAGACAGACCCTGGTCTTGGGACACAGATCTTAATTTGGCAACTCTGGGGTTCCCTCCTTCATTTGACCCTTGGTCATCGGAAAACACCAGGCTGAGGTGTTACTGATCTCTGAGCTGAGAAACGGAAAAGTAGTTTCCTCCTGCTCTCCCCAGCCCCTTCCCACCACAGAGGCCCATCTCCGCCCTCTGCCCATTCAGACTGCCGTCTGCCCCTCTTACCCTCCCCTCCCCTATTTCTCCCTGTTGTCCCAAGCCTGGTCAAGATCACTTCTTCATCTTGCCCTCCAAGCATAGAGTTCCCGCAATCCTGGGCCCCAGTCTCAGTGATAAGTAGCTTTGGAAGAGGGGCAGGTCTTGTTTTCTTCTGCATCTCAAGGATGGTTTTATTGACCATGATCTTCCCCCCCAACAGCACCTTACACAGAATTGGACACAGAGTATAAAGCACTTTTAGGGGATGGGGCAGGGGACTGAACCCACGGCCTCACACATCCAGGAAAGTGCTCTACCACTGATATATATCCCTAGCCCTAAATATGTACTTTGCTATATTTTATTTTATGTATTTATTTATCTTTTGATGGTGCTGGGGATCAAGCCCAGGGTCTTAAAAGCACTTTAAATGTTCCTTAGAGTTATATATTTTGGGAAAAGACATTTGTTTATTTCATTGACTGGAACAGAATTAGATTATATGGAATTGAATGGCTGCTGCATATTGTCAGTATTGATGTGGGTGATATATGGCCTTCTAGAAACTTCTCAGATTAAATGTGGGTTAGAAAAAAAGCTAATACAAACTACAGATTTCCTTATGAATGGCCACAGCCCCAGCCACGTGCCACAGTAGCCACAAAGATTATAATGCATTGAGCATACAAATTTTTCCAATTAAGAATGCTTGCTGTTCAGAAAAGGGAAAGTTCAGTAACTGAATTTATTTACATTTTCTATTTTCAACTTTCCACCCCTGTTACTACTTAAGTATCCCTCCCCTAAAACCCATGACTGTAAATAATGACTAAAGTTCCTTATATAGGACTGGTTTGGGGGTGATCCAGAGGCATATGGTGCCTTGAAAGTGAACTAGTTCCCATGTGTTCAGAAATTATTTCTGCATGTGTATCCACCACTACTATTAATTATCAGTATAAAGCATTTATGTGCATCTATATGTGTGTGGGGACAGGTATTTACCTATATGCACATTATGTGAAATGCAGACATACATGTAGGTGTGCCCCTCCATATACCCTTGGAACAAGGACTCTAAAGTCTTTCTAGGACTACCAAATGTGTCACTTAGGTCTTATTCCATTTTCCATTGCTATAACAAGATACTTTAAACTAGGAAAATTATAAGAAAAAAAAAAGTTTGGGCTCTTAGTTCTAGAGAGTGCCAAGTCCAAGACCATGGCACTGGCATCTCATTAGCTTCTGGTGAGGACCTTGTGCTGTTTCCTAACATGGCTGAAAAGCAGAAGGGCCAGCAAGCACGTGGAGAAGAGAGCACGAAAGGCAGCCTTGAGCTCATGACCCAAGCACTTCCTAAAGGTCCCACCACCTCTCAACACTGCACATCCTAACCCTAGCCTGTCACATAGCCAAGCTCAAGGTCAGTGAGGAGGGGCTTAGGCTTAGGCTTCTCCTCCAGGAACATAAGTAGATTTTCCAGGATGGCAGAAGCCTTGAATAAGAAGTGGACGGCATGGAGACGTGCATCAGTCTGATGACAAAGGGCCTCATCAGCCACGCTGGGGTCTAAATTTCACCAGGAGGTTAACAGGCATCATTAGAGGAATTTAAACAGAGTTATCTCAATCCTATCCATGCTCTAAATTGGTGACTCTGGCTGCTTTGTGATGGATGGATTGGAAAAGACACCAGCATTGGGGAGCAGAGAAGGAAGAGAAAGGAAGGAAACTAATATGTATTTAATGACCCTTACATACCAGGCACTAGACTTGCACACTGGATGGCAGAGGGGAACAGTAGCCCTACAATCACCTCACTCCTGTAAGTCTGGGCTCACTGTGCCTGCAGATTGGACAGTGGACCACACAGTCCCTCCCACCCATCTGAACATCACGTATTGGAGTGAGAATCACCTGACCGAGATGAGCCTGTAAAGAGTCCTCTCGCTCCCTCTGTTTTCTCCTTGTCCCTCTCCCCTGCTCCACTTCCCTCTCTTAAGAATCTGGAACTGGGGCAGATATTTTATAGTTCCAGAACCAAAATGACATATTAAAGGCAAGAGAAGTATCAAGAGGAATAGAAACAGAGAAGGCTGTTCTGCAGAGGGAGGACAAGGACGTGCAGAAGGAAGCAGAGAAAGGAGGCCATTCTACTACCTGGAGTTGGGGAAAGAGGCTGCCTCCATTTTGAACTATTTTCTGGGTCCTTGTTGTATTTCTCTTAAGAAGTGGTGTTCTCTGATCTCAAATCCATGTTCTGCCCCTGAGTCCTTCTAATTAAATTTATTCTTTTGTTTCCTATTAGTCTGAAAGAATTTCTGTGACCTGTGCTTCACAGCACCTTGTCTAAGACACTATTTCTCTGAGCACACCAGGCTCCCCCCAGGTGTAATGGGTACCAACTCAGCAGGGCTGTGAGTATGGCCAGATTTCACCAGCTATGAGGTGGAGAATGCTGCTGTACTGTTGGTCACAGTGGCTCTGGTCACGGTGGCTCCTACCAAGCAGGGGCAAACAGGAACCAAAGGCCACAAACCTCAGGGAATCTCAAGACTTCGGGGCTGAGACTTGAGGAGGACAAGGGATGGCTTTTTCTAGAACCTAGACTCATCTTCCTGAAGGAACTCAACCACAGGTACTGGGAGTGCCTGGGAATTTACATGCAGAGAGGAGAGGCCTGTATAAAGAAGAGGGGGATGGAAGAGCTGGCCCAGTGAAGTGGTCAGAACATGTGCTCTGCATCCAAACTTTGGTTTGAGAATCCAGCTCTGACAGGACTTGCTGAGCCTCAGCATCAGCACCTGTGAGATGAAGCTGTTAATCATGCCCAACTCACAGAGGTATTTGAAATTACGTGAAACGGCACAATTCACAGCACTAATAGACCACTAGTAAATTTTTCCTCTTATTATTATTTCTATTACAGAGGAGCTAAGGGTGGTAAGGTTTATGGCTGATGGTATGGGTTTTATTAACAAACAGTGTAATTCAGAGGCTCTGTACCAGTTGCCTCACCTTGGTTAACCTCTTGAGCCTGTCTCCTTCTCTATAAAAGTTGATAATACCCACTTAAAAAAATTATTATATCCACTATACATTAGTGTATTGCTATGTGCATTAGTCCAAGGTGCTTTTTTAAAAAAAAATTTAACAGATGCATCTGGCTTTATCTCAAGGCACAGGGGGCCGATAAGAAGGAGCTATGGAGGAAAAGAGGAATAACTTCATTTTTCTCTTGGTCACAATCACAATCTATATACAACCACAGAACTTTCAATATGATCTGCTTTGTGCTCAGCCCTGAGAACTAACCCAACAGGAGTATTGTGTCTCAACCCCATAAGGTTGCAATGCCATGTTTATATGCAGTTGTCTTTTGCTTTCTGATAATTGTTTTATAAGACCAAAATCCTGGAAACGCTATTAGAAAAGGCAAAACATTTGGGCAACTGAAGTTCTCCCATTTGTCTCAGAACAGGAACCCAGCCTTTTTGATACATTAGCTCATTTCCTCTTCCCCAAAACCCTGGGAGCAAAGTGTTTGCTATGCTTGCTTTGAATGCTCTCCTCCCCAAAACCCAGAAGGTGACTCCTGAAGGTTAAGTTGCTTGCTCTTGGTCAGACTGCTGCTATGCACCCAGATAGCTGACTTTGAAGCCCATACTCTTTCCAAGGTTGCTGTGGATGGTGAACCACAGAAACCAAGGTGGTCTCCTACTGTATGTACCCTTTCTTCTTTCCACCTGGTCCCAAGAACCTCTAATCATATATCTGAGCATTTCCCAGAGTGCCTCGCCCAGATTTGGGCACATCATAATATCCATCACTTGTATCATCATCCATCTTTTGGATACTTAAGCCAGGTGCTTTTGGAAATACAGTAGTCCTCCCTTTATCTGCAAGGATGGGAGGACTAGACCAAGGTCTTGTCTCAAACCCCCAGGCGATACCTGAAATTACAGATAGTACTGAACCTTATATATACTGGTTTTTTTCCTATACCTACCTATAATAAAGTTTAATTTGTAAATAAGGCACAGTAAGAGGTTGACAACAATATCTAATAATATCACAGAGCAATTGTAATAATCTACTAAAACAAATTTGTCAGCATTGCTACTTTTGTGCTTTGTGGATATTATTAAGTAAAATAACAGGTACTTGGACTAAAGTACTACAATATCCCAACAACTGATCTGATAACTGAGACAGCTACCAAGTGACTAATAGGTGAGTAGTGTATACTGTGCAGAGTGGATATTCTGGACAAAGGGATGATTCACATCCCAGGTAGATAAGAGCAGGACCAGATTTCATCATGATACTCTGAATTGCATACAATTTAAAACATTAATTATTTCTGGAACTTTCTATTTAATGTTTTCAGACTTCAGTTGGCTATGGGTCACTGAAACTGAAAGCATGGTTAAGGGGAGACTATCTAACACTAGGTATATGCAACTCTAAACTACTATCAAAATCACAGCTCTAGCTACAATAGCCTCATTATTTAGCACCTACTATGAACCAAATGTTTCTTAAGCTTTATCTCTAATCCCCAAAGCAACTGAATTCCATTCAAAACCAACTGTTGAGTGCTTACTATGCACTGGGCTCTTATTCCTACTTTGCAAATGAGCAAAATAAAGCATCAAGATTAAATAACTTACTAAGTGATGGGTCTGGTCAAGGATCCAGCTTATCTGATGCCAAAGCCCAAGTCCTCTGCTCTCCTCATTACTTTCTCCATGAGTGAGCATATGCTAGCAGGGCAACTATATTAGAATGATGGTTATTGCAAAAGGGCCAACCCTATCTGTCACCACAAGCTAGAATGCCAAGGTATTACCAGAAGACCTCTATTTGAGATTGACTTTAACCACGTCCTTCTGTAGCAGCTTCATGCATGGGTTTCCCTGTGCTATCTGCTCTCCTTGGCAGGACTGTATCTTGCTTCCACCTACTTCATTCAAGTGTTCTTACAGTATTGCACATAAATTAATTAGCACATCTTCTATAAGAAATGACCCCTGGATTTTAGCCTTAATCCAAATATTGGATTGCCAAGTTAGAACAATGTTGACTTTTCCAGGTTCCCTTTCAAAATGCAGAACTTTGTGGAAATCCTGTGTGGGCTGCCTCCAATGGCCAGATGAGAGTGGTCTCTTGCCCAGTCACTACCCACATCAGGAGAGCCAAGAACCGTCACCAGCCAGGGGAAAGGGTGTCACTGATGTGTGGGTCTGACATATTGTAATTAACATTAATAAAAATAGATACCACATTAGAGAAATGCCAAGCCAGGAAGCCCTACTCCCAGATCGAGTTTCTCACAGGTAATGGAAAGAAAGGGGAAAAAGTCCTTTCTTACAAGAAAGCTGATCTATTGGTTGCCTACAGAGGATTTTTGTAATGTAACTAAGGAAATGCAACTAAAGACAGCAGCTCCAGAAAAATTAGAATAAGTCTTCTTAGAAAACTTTCTTTCCTGCAACCCATGGGAATCTGGTAATGCAGACCAGAGGCTCTGAAGAATAGCAAGTTCATCCTATAGCTTCTTGTGTCTCGAGGAGACTCCAGCACCCAATACCTCTGAGAGGTGAAAGGAATACACCCAGCTCTGTGAGATTTCCCCTATAAGGAAGAGAATGGATGGAGGCTGAGAGCGAAGAGTCAGAGGAAAGAAGAGGGCTATCCTCCTATTGGCCTGGTCACTTCCCAGCTGTTGCTGTCAGTCAAGCCCCGTTGGTCATTCAGGCATCCGTTCAAACATTTTCTTGTCGCTCCGAAGCTCCAGGGGAAACATACCATGGAGCAAAGGCCATGTCTGTCTTCCAAGAATCTTGTGAGCAGACCCTGTCTGGCAGCCTATTGCACCTAGGGACCGTGCTAGTGTTCGTGGAGCTCCTCAAGGACGCGTTCCATTTCTCGTGCTTTCTTCGCCAGCACACAGCGGGAAATCAGTGCTGGGGATGCTGAGGAGGGAGCCGGGCGGCTCCCTCTTCCTCCTTGGCTAGAGGCCTGGGGGAAACTGAGCAAACCCACCCGCCCACCCGAACTCGGGGACCTGCCGCGCGGGGGCACTCGCGCGCGGAACCGGCAGCAGACAGGACAGCGCTTCTACAGTCCTGCGGAAAAACTACCCCGTGGCGGACTTTACTGCTTCCTGGACCAAAAGCTGCGAGCCCAGCCTGCTCACCCGATACCTGGCCCGCCGCGCCAGGACCCCCACCCCTGGACGAAGGGGCCCGGAAGGGAAGCCGGCGCGGTTAGAAGGCACACCAGGTCTGAACGGTGACCGCGGGCGAGACCAAAGGGCGAGCTGGACCAGTCGCCGCAGGAAGGTGGCCAGACGCCCCAAGTCTGAGCACCTGCCTCAAATACCACCCAGGCCTGGCAACGCCCCGGCCAATTCGCCACCTCGCCGGCCTTCAAACGGGCCCCAAGCCCCAGCGCTCGCTCTTTTCGTTTGAGCAAGATCCCCTGAGAGGCTGTGGCCTCCAAACCGTTTTCTTTGGAGGGATCTCCAGGTCGCAGCGTGGGTCGCTAGCTAATGGCTTGGAGGGCAGACGGACAGCGGGGACCCAAGGGTAGGTGCTGTTCTGGCCCTCAGGGCCTGTGACCACGCCAAACACATGCGACCTAGGCGACGCCAGGAGTGAGGTCACCGGTAGCCCAGGGTCTTGCAACCTTGTGCTTGTTCCGGGCGCCGCAGGGACTGTACGGAGAATTCGCGTGAGCCGAAGGTCCGCTCCTTTACTTGTTCCTAGCGTTGGGCAATACAGAAAACCTTGGAGTGCTGGCCTTTACAAATACCCAGCTGTGCCCTCCCTAACGCGACAGACCCGAAGGTTTGTAGGGGCAGGTGGGGACTGGTGGGAACCCCGGCGCCTACCGTCTGGACGCAACTAACCTGGCCCGCTTTCAACGAAACACGTCGCCAGGCCCAAGGAGGGGCCCAGGTCTGGGCGAGCGTGTCGTGGGGAGAGAAGGCACTGGGACTGCCCGGCACCGCGCCCGGAGCTGCGGAGCTGCAGAAAGCCCGCACCTGATCCGGGTCTTTCCAGACCCTCAGAGCCCCGGGTGCGTTCTGCGTGGGGAGCTGAGCAGAGGGCCTGAGGCAGGCTGTGCCCGGGCCGGACTCTGCCCAGAGGATTTCTGTAGCCTTTATGGGCTGGAAAAATAAAAAAAAAAAACATTCATGCACACAAGCTTTGGTTCTCTGGTTTGGCACCAAGAAGCTCCTCTTTTCTCTTCTTCCCTCAGTCACTAACAGAGATTCGTGCTGGTAAGGATGGCCTTCCCATCCGCTGTCTTTGGAAATAGCCCTCCAACCCTTCCCCCTAGATCATCCCGTTCCTTCTGAAATGGCCCCAACCCAAAGCAAAGGAAGCCTTTCGGAGAACAGCGCGACTGCTTTCTCCCTTTAGCCAAAAGGCCCATGGTGGGCCAAATGTGTCAATCCTTGGCTGATCGAGGTCATTAATGGCCTCTGTCCTGTGAGCTTCCGACCAACTAAGACTCAAAGGCCCCAGCCTCTCCCTGACCAAAAGTCCCGGGCAAAGGCATTCTGTAAGCGTGAGATCATTGGGCCCACCCACAGAAGCTTTCCAGAAAGTCCTATCCTCCTTGGGGACTTTTAGTGCAGCTTGGAGGTGAAAGGAGGCATTTCAATGAAGCCCAGATTTCCACGGGTTTACAAAAGTTTTCTCTTCCCTAGCCACGGAACTGCTCCTGTTACTGCTCTATGAGCAAACTAGGCTAGTATAAGCCTCTTGGGTGTGTAGTCTTAGGGGAGAAAGACAGGGATTTTGGAGATCTCCATCTGGTGTAGACCAAAGGCACCTGGCACTGCAGGCCTCTGGAACAGCTGCTCTAAGCAGCTAGAAACGGGAATGAAATTGTCTTAGGGTCAAGCTGGCGTCTACCAAATCCTCACCCAGACACCTACCAAGTGTTCCATCCTGTGACAGTCAGGGAGGAAGCCAGGCAAGGAGGGGCTAAAGAGACCCTAGCTCAGCTCCTAAACTTTTTAGGGCTGGCATCCAACAGCCCTTGAAGCCCAGAGGTTTGGGCCCAGACCTGCTAGAACTGTTTTTCTACAAATATGAGGCGAGATGATAACTCCTGACATAAGAACGCACACCCATACATCAAATAATGATGCTACAGGTTTTATGTACTTGCTCTGTAATGATTTTTCATATGGCACACACAGTATATTAACCAAGGTGGCAGGTTCCCCATCTGCCTGGTTCTGTCTCTACAGCTGAGTGCTACCTGGAGGCTCCTGGCAAGGCTGCCTGTTGGACTTAGGGGATGGGGACCAAAGAGGGGGCAGCAAGGAGGGACAGGGAGTCTGAAAAAGATACAGAAAAAGATACAGAAAACACTTCTGAGGGAAGTTCAATATTGAAGCTCCAAGGGACCAAGATGAGGCACATTCATGGTGAAGTCTGGGACTAAGATTGCAGAGATCACCCACTTTTTCAAGGTTAGTATTATTAAACCTACCCCAGCCTAGAATCAGAGATTGAGAGATCACCTAAGCCTCTTCTAATAGTGATAAAGAATAAAGTAAAGCAAACCAGAAACTGGCCCAAAGTCTCATAGCAGGAAGTAACTGCTGGACTTATCCACCCACGCCCAACAAGGCACTCCCCTCCAGCCCCAACCTGATCTTGCAGAGATATAAAATGACGGTGGCCAGAACTGGGGCCAGTCTGCCAGCTGACGTCTTTCAAATGTGTGGCTGAGAAGAGGTCTTGGAAAGAGCAGGTCACCTTTGTGTACCATCAGCAAGGTGGGCTCTGAAACTCAGAGCAGTCTGGAGTGAATTTTTTTCAAGGTTTCCCAAGGTCCTCCTGGCTGACTCGAGCAAACCTTGTGTGACAGCACATAGGACTCTGGATAGGATGTCCTGGATGCATTAAATGAAGATTCCAAAGATACCACCTGGGTGTCTGCAGGAAGCTGTCCTCCTGGCACTGTCCTGGAACCTAATCTGACAGCCCTTTGTCCTCAACACAAGGGGCAAGCACCTAGGAGCAAACATTAGGGGGATTCCAGGGGTTCCAGTCTCTCATGATTGCAACACCCCCAAAGAACCCCAGCATGCTAGAGCATAGGGAAATTTTTGGAACTCCTGATGAACACTTAAGGGAATAAATATGTGCCTTACTCTTAGACACAAAGCAAAGCAAAAAGTAAACCCAGGTCTCTGGACTTCCATTCCAGGGCTTCTAGCACAAACCCCCTAGAAAGCTTAAAGGGATGGAAACAAGAAATGTGGACTGGACTCAGATTCCATAGCCCTAGGCTGAAAGCAGGGCCAGAGATCTTTGCTGACTGAGGTCCTAGCATTGAGAATGGCACTGGGAGTCCTGGCCTGCAACAGTGGAGAGTGAAGAGGGGAAATGGAAGGGGAAAGGATAAGTCGCAGCCAGGGGCCTTTCAAAACCGTGGAAACAGAAGTAACACCCCCTCACAAACACACCCCTGTTCTCTCATTTCCTCCACGTGTGCCCTTCTGCCAGAGAAAAAGCATCATGCCCTGAAAAGCAAAACAAAAACAAAAACAAAAAAACAAAACAAAACAAAAACCCCCAAAACGAGGATCCCGCTTTCTAAGGCCCTCATTACCGAGCCCAGCTCGCGGGTTCCCAGGCTGAAGCCGCCAGGAAGGAGTCCGCGCCGAGCCTGAGCCGAGTCCAATCCTAGAGGCAGGGCGGTGGAGGTTCCTCCACTCTCTCCTCTCAACCACCCAACCGGGAAGAGCTACTACCATCCTAGAACCCCTGCCCTCAGCGCCCCGTAGGTAGTCTGTGCGTATACGTCGTCGTTCTTTGGCTCTTCGTCGCCGCTCCCGCTGGAGTCAACTTCCCTATAAGCCACACGGAACTGCCTGAGGTTTCTCCGGACGTGGGACCCGTGGGGGTTAAGTCTGAGTCCCCGCCCGACGAGGAGCAGAGCGCGCTGAGTAGGGCGGTACCGGCTGAGGGGCAGCGGGCCCGGCTAGAAGAGGGAAGAAAGGCGGGATCCTCCGGGAAGTTGATTCTCAGGCGTCTGCCTGCGGCTACTGCCAAATCCCCCACTTCTCTCCCCGGTTCCCTCCCCCTTTCCCTCGAGGACAGCTCGGGTCCGGCGTTGCTAGCATGGGGGTGGGGCGGTGTCAGTAGGAAAAGCCAAGTCTTAGAGCGGCGCCTCGGCACGTCCAAACTCTCCATCCCAACAGTCGGCTCCTGGATGTATCTGCCTACGAACAGCAACCCTGGCAGGGACGCGGTGACCCAGGTGGGACAGGGGCAACTAGTAGGGCCTGGGTGAGGCTGCAGCGCCGCCCCTTGCAAAAAACTGCCCAAAATTCCTTCCCCTTGGAAGCTCGTTCTACCCTTCTCCCTCCCCTTCCTGCCAGGAACCCCCTTAAACGGTCCTCCGCCTTCCCTTCTCTCCTCTTCCCTCCCCACCTCCCCTTTACTCTTAGCGTCCCCTCTGCCCCAACCCCCCCGTGTCCTCCTCCTCTTCGTTCTTTGGGCGTCCGCCCCGTCAATCACCGCCGCCGCCGGCCCCTGCCAGCTCCTCTCCGCCTCCCAGGCTCTTGGAGCGCCTCCGGCTCCCGTCTCGGGCCGCCCTCCGCTTTTCGCGGAGCCGGGCGATCTGTCAGCGGAGCCGGCCGGGGGGAGCCGCCCGGCCCGCCGGGGCTCGTGTTACCAGTGACTGACAGCGTCTCCATGGCGAATAATTTGACTCGACTATTGTCTGGCGCGGGCAGGCCCCGGGTCAGATAACCGGACCAATCAGGGCGCGGGCCGCCGCGCCTCATGCCCGCTTAGAATAATATTATTAAAAAAGCTGCGAGCGAGCTAGACGGGAGGGAGAGAGAGCGAGAAGCGAACTAGGGAGCGGCGGGCGGGCGCGGAGCATGCAGAGAGGCGCCCCAGGCGGCCCCCGGACTTGGGCGAAGGCGCGGGCGAGGCACGCAGGCGGCGGGGGCGCCGAGCTGCGCGGGACCCGCGGCCGGCACGAGGAAGTACTGCAGTGACTCAGGACTCACCGGGAGCCAGCGCCGGACTAGGGGGCCCGCCCCTCCCGCCTCTCGGCCGGGACGGCTGGCGGGGAGGCGCCCATGCGGGACCGCGCGGCGCGGTGAGGGCGCGCGCGGGCGGGCGGGGGCGCAGCCAGCACCATGTCCATGCTGCCCACCTTTGGCTTCACGCAGGAGCAAGTGGCGTGCGTGTGCGAGGTGCTGCAGCAGGGCGGCAACATTGAGCGGCTGGGCCGCTTCCTGTGGTCGCTGCCCGCCTGTGAGCACCTCCACAAGAATGAAAGCGTGCTCAAGGCCAAGGCCGTGGTGGCCTTCCACCGCGGCAACTTCCGCGAGCTCTACAAGATCCTGGAGAGCCACCAGTTCTCGCCACACAACCACGCCAAACTACAGCAGCTATGGCTCAAGGCCCACTACATCGAGGCGGAGAAGCTGCGCGGCCGGCCTCTGGGCGCTGTGGGCAAATACCGCGTGCGCCGCAAGTTCCCGCTGCCGCGCTCCATCTGGGACGGCGAGGAGACCAGCTACTGCTTCAAGGAAAAGAGTCGCAGCGTGTTGCGCGAGTGGTACGCTCACAACCCTTACCCGTCACCCCGGGAGAAGCGTGAGCTGGCGGAGGCCACAGGCCTCACCACCACCCAGGTCAGCAACTGGTTCAAGAACCGGCGGCAGCGCGACCGGGCCGCTGAGGCCAAGGAAAGGTACGAGTAAGTAGAGCTTCGGCGCCGGCTTCCCTGGGCCCGAGGGAGGGGGTCGCAGGGCGTCTGCCCAACCCCAGGCGAGGCCTAATCTGGACCCTTCTGTCCCAGCAATGGTCAGCTGCAGCCTAGCCTGACCTAGAGGGCGCATAGGTCTTTCTGGAGACCCGGCGGGCAGGGATTTGTCTAAAGCGGGCAAAGCCCAGTGCGGGAAGTTGTCAAACTAATTCCCTGGTTGTTTGTGGACAAAAGTGGAGAAACAGCGAGCTTCGAGAAGAGGGCAGAACTGTGGGCCTGAAACCGCGCAAGGTAGGCACAGCTAGCAGGCCCTGATCGTACCATGAAAGGCCCAGGACTGTGTAGGGGCCCAGGTGGAAGCGGGTGGCGGATTTCTGACTGGTTCTGTGCTTCCTTGCACTTGCCCGCAGCCTTACTCACCTCCAAGCCAAAGTGTGATTAGGGGTCAGGACTGGGATTTCCCTAGTATGGACTGGACAAAGAAGAGCCTGGGCAAGAATTTTCCTTGTCTGAATGTGAGAAAGCCAGTCCCTTATGCCACATTCGAAGGGCTGAGGTGAGGCTCCAGGGAGCAAGTGCCAGCTCTGAGAGAGAAGAGGAGAAACACATGACCCTTTTTCTGCTTTGCTGCACCCAGCAGACCTTCCCTGGCCTGCCAGGTCCTTGATCCTTTTCCTCAGGTCCTACCCTCCTTAGTGGGTAGGTTGGTATGTCAGGAGTGATCTAAGAGCCTCAGAAGACCGAAGAGTTGTATGTTGTCAGGGAAACCAAGACTTTCTGAAATAGCCTAAGGGTTGACCAGTAGGCCCTTGTTACTTCCTGCTTCATAGTCTTTTAGAATTCCAAATCTGGACAGGGGGGTGGGAGAGAAAGTAATTGTGGGAACAGAATCTAAGCTAAAGGTAACAAACAAGACACCTGAAGTTGGTGGTATGGGGTGTGTTTAGCCCAGATTTTGAATGATAGAGGTCAGAACTGGAGTGCTGAACAGTGGAAATGGAGGGAGACTTGAGGCTGGGGTATCCGCAGTGGTAAGTTCCTGCAGCCAGTCTGTGGATTCCTTTCCCAAGATTTCAAGACAAAAGCCCTCCAGAAGCCACAAAAAAGAGATTATACACAGGATTTCAAATATCCAAGTCTGGGCAGGGACTGTGAGCAGAGGCAGGGGAAGAGGTGAGTTCTCTTTACTGGGTCCCCCTACACCCAGACTGGCATAAGTCCAGACTCCTGAAGAACTGTATTCTCTGGCCCAAGTCCCAGGTGAGAGCTACAGATTCTGCCCCTGAGTTTCTGGCTATGATGGAAAAGTCTAGGTCAAGCCTAACAAGTCCTTCCCTTCTGTCTTCTCCCAGGGGCTACCCTCCATGCCTCAGCTTCCAGTTCCTTGGCGGAAGTTTCCACTATGCCACCAGGGAAAGGGAATCCTCCATTCTTGGAGCCTTGACCCTAGCTAGGCCCAGCAAGGAGAGCCCTGACAGGACCTGCCCAGCTTGGAGTTACAGAAATAGGACCCTCAGCTTCAGGAGCCTGTGTCCAGAAGTTTCTCTCAAGCAGAGAAAAGCAAAAGGAAATGAAGGGCTGTGAGGTACCCAACTTCAAGTTAGTCACTCTGCCCGGGATCTAGGGTACCTCATCCTTCTGGCCCCACTTATACTTAGTAAACGTGACTGGAGGAGCCTAGAGTAATCTGAAAATTGAGGCATCTTCTCTTTTTTTCTGCTCACCCTCCAACTCCAGGGTCGCCTGCTCCTGGAAAGAAGGGAGGGCAACAGATAGAGTAGGAAACACAGTCATGAGCTGGAGACCATGGGAGGCAGAGAGAGAGATGATATAGGGAGAGAGGGACAAGCGAAATCGGGTGTTGAAAGATTGTGGAAACTGGCGTAAATGAATACCCAAGGCCAGGCCGAGAAAACTATAGAAACCGAAAACACCCACAAGCAGCGCGCCGGCGCTGTCTCCCCAGACCGGTGGCAAACTGGCTCAGGGTAAGATTGCGCTAAGCGGCCTCATTTCCCTGTTGACCGGGCTGCTTTGCTCCTGCACTTGCAGGGAGAACAGCGAGAATTCCAATTCCAACAGCCACAACCCACTGGCTTCTTCTCTCAATGGAAGCGGCAAGTCGGTGCTAGGCAGCTCAGAAGACGAGAAGACGCCGTCGGGGACGCCAGACCACTCGTCGTCCAGCCCCGCGCTGCTACTCAGTCCTCCGCCACCACCCGGGCTGCCGTCCCTGCACAGCCTGGGCCATCCTCCCGGGCCCAGCGCAGTGCCGGTGCCTGTGCCGGGCGGAGGCGGGGCGGACCCACTGCAGCATCATCACGGCCTCCAGGACTCCATCCTCAACCCTATGTCGGCCAACCTAGTGGACCTGGGCTCATAGAGCTCTGCTGCCTCTTAGCTTTTGCCTTCCGGGCATGGCGCTGGGACCCGAGAGAAGGCGGTGCCCAGAGGGCCCCAGCGCCGACGCCCCACCAAGTACTGAAAGACCCGCACGCAAGGCCGGCAGAACCGGCCGGCGGGGACAACGCGGATGGCACTCTGGGCCCTTATTTGGAATTTATTTTCAACAAGTTGCTTTTGAGATCCTTTGGAGGCCGAGGACCAGGTCTTGAACCAGGGAAGGGAATAAATTATACATCATTCTCATTCTCTCTCCCCGTCTTTTCTTTCTTTCCTCTTCTCTTGGCTGCACCCCTTTCCTCCTCTCCCCTTCCTTTCCTTCTCTTTTCTCCTCTGTTTTCTCTCCTTTCGCCTCTCTTCTATTCCCTTCTTGCTTTCCCTTGTTTTCTTCTAGATGTCTCTTTTTTCCTTTCTCTTTCCTTGTCTCTCCTGCTAGTGTCTTGCACTATCTCGGCCTCGTGGTCTGTACCCTCTCTCTTCTCCGGTCTGGCCATTGATATGCCCTCTCCGCACATTCCGGGAGTGGGGGAAGAGGGAAAGGGCCCTTAAGGTCTTAGAACCTAAGTCATCTCCAATGGCTTTCGGGAGAGGGAACCCACCACATCAATGGGAACTGCCCGTGTGTCAGCTTTTTGCCTAGTAACTTCAGTGAAAGTCATCCCAGAACCCCCTTAATTCTCCGCTCTCTCTTTCTCTCTCTGCGAGGCTCCTCCACGTTGCGCTCTCCTCTTTCCCAGGACTGTGGCCGCAGCCCTCCCGGCAGAGCGTGCCTCTCGAGCCGCGGTCTTGCCGTTTCCCTGTTATGCCCTCATGTGAATGTTCTTCGGAATATATTTCTGCTTTTATTTTATAATAAAATTAGAAATCAAATATATATGAATATATGCCATGAAGCCTGAAGGCCAGGAGTGCAAAAGTGTCTGATTTCCCTACGGAGATACTCCGGGTGAGTCCCCAAAACCGGGAGGCATCTGGCAAGTGTATCACTTGCTAGATGAAGGGCTTGAAAACTTTGAAACTTCCTCCCCCAAAGCCCTCGATCCCTTTCTATTTCCAGATAACTTTCTGCAGAAGTGGGGTACCGGCTCCTTCTCCCCATACCACTGTGCAGAGCCCCCGGCCCGCCTCTTTTTCCCCTTGGGCGGGGCGGGGGAGGTTGAAGTGCGAGATCGGAGAGCCTGTGTGGCCCGCAGGTACATTCATTTGGAAATGCCGAGGCTGGGGAACAAATCGGAACGCGGAAGTATCCTGTCTGGCCAACACCTTGAAGTAGTCACAGTCCCTGAAACTAGGGGCAATACTCTGGGGAAATGCTCCAGCCCCCCGGGGGCGGCTGCTGAGACCTAGGCTTCAGGCGTGCAGCCGGGCGTGGCGCGGGAGCAAAGGTCTCTGATCTCACACACGCGCACCCGCCCACTGCTTCAGTCGGTTTGCTCTGGAAGTGAACAGGGTAGAAAGAGAAGACTGAGCGGCTGGGCCGGCAGGGCACGTATTGTAAAGGAGAGTAAGTGGGCACCTGGGTTCGGAAGATCAGGCCAAGGGCGTCACAGGTGCTTCTGTGGCTTTGAATTAATCCTCAGCGCTGCCTCTCTGTGGTTCTAGCCCCCTTTAACTGACTGGGCCAAGCCGGTCCCCGCAGATTCGCAGCAGAAAGAACTCTGAGAGGAGGAAGTTGAGGCTTTTGGGTGTCGGTTTTCAGTGGCTATAGGTAATGAACACATCCTTTCTCCAAGACTAGGACGCCCAGACTTCAATCCCTGAACTGGAAAGGATAGAGGGGAAGAGGCGTTTATCCGGTCGACATCCCAGAGCACCTGGACCTCTTGGGACTACCTTTCTGGCAAAATTAGCGCTTCCACGTAAAATCGGGGCAAGATCAGAAGACCATTTTCCTTGGATTTTCTAAGTATCAAGAATTCCCTGACGGACTCAGGCAGCTGAGTGGCCTAACTAGGCGCCGGAAGCTACTACCTGTGCAGACCTGGAGTTCAAGGAGATAATCCACTAGCTGGGACTGCTCAGCGAGGCTGGAGTCTTCCGCCTGCAGGGCACCCAGCGCAGGTCCACCTCTACACCCCAAGAGAAATTCCAGTCGCGCTACCCTCTCTCTGCCTCTCCTGCAGGCTCTGCTCTCAGGAAACAACTCAGATCCTCCCGGGTACAGTCTGTGCTTTTGGGGCCAGGCGACCGGACTTCTGAAGCCTGGAAGGATGAAGGGCCAGCTATTGCCTGAAGGGCCAGCTATTGCCTGAAGGTCCAAAAACCCCAATCCATGCCTAAAAACGCCACTCAAAACTACATCTCCTCAACCCAAAGGGCCAGACTGCTTGGTGATGCCCCTTGCTGTGTCAGTCCACTCTTTTCTATATTTACTTCGGGAAATGAGACACACACAGCTTGTATATGCTGTATCAACTATCCACTCCCTGTTTCCAGTCCCACATTCACAGGAAAACAGACTATATTAACTTTCATATAGACATGAACATACACATTTAATATTAATTTGATTCAGTTGGTTATGTTCCACGGCTGTTGGATGGCAACAAAACTTTGCACTCTCTCATATATAGTTGTCCACCCAGAGAAAGAGACTGTCACACACATTCATACCTGCATGCAGTCAAAAATGCAGAAGCAAGCACACACAGACCCTCATTCCATTTGCAGACACAGCATGTCCTCAAGCTCTCTCTTGGATATGCATGTGAGATAATGCAGAAATGGAACCCTCCAGCCTGCATGTGCTCTCTCACACATGCTGAAGCACATACATATTAGGCTTCTTTCCAAGAAGCATGCAAATCCACAATCCACACTGGTGCCTCTGCCAGCAGCCAGTCCTGCTGACCTGCGGGGGCCAGGGCTGGGTCTTTCAGGAGGACTTGCTGGAAAGGTCTAGATACCTAACTGCTGGGTCCTAGAGAAAGAGATGGTCCCAGCCCATGGCTGCAGCTGATTAGGGATCCCACCTGAGACACCCTCTAGCCCAGGTGGGATCACTGGAGTTTGCCCCAAGTTCTAATGCACCAATAGGGGGCAGGGTGCCTGTCCCAAGACTATTTTGCAGCGGAGCCCCCCCCCCCCTGCATAGCAGGACAACTTGCTGCAACTTCCCTCTTCCCCTCCCTGTTGGACAGCTGAAGTGGAAAATATTTAAGCTGGGTGGGGGAAATCATGCTGATATTCTGAAAACCCCGAGTACCTAGCTATTCACCCACTGCATAAATCTATACAAGCCAGTCCAGTTGCTGAGCCAACCAGAGCACTCCAACTGGGCAGGTCTTGCCAGGAGAATATAGACACTCCTGTAGGCATCTACCAAACAGGATTCTTAAAGTCCCATCACCCCTGTCCCAACCACTGCCCCCCCCCCGCAGCAGCCCCACAGCCATGGGTTTTGTTCTGGACCCAAAGGGATGCAGCCACTGGAAGCAGAGTCTCCCTTTCTGCCTCCCCCCATCACATGCACTCTCAGACACCCTTCATTTGTTCCTCACCAGGTCCCATGCTCACAAAGCCTTCAAGGGTGGAACCAAATAAACTAAAACCCAGTCTTAGGGGCAGCTGGCTGGACTGAAGAAAGGAAATCTGCTGGGGGGCAGAAAAGTTCCGAGGTACAGGAGACATGTGGGGTTCCCAGTGAGTCTGGTCACTCTCCTGCCCACCCTCACCCTGTAACCCAGGTGAGGACTTGGATCAGGATGCTGGGGTCCCTACTTCTCGCATCTTGACAGAGTGGCTGGCAGGTAGTGAAGGCGGGTCACAGGAGCAAAGATTAAACAGAGCTAGGGAGATGTGGGGAGAGGACATAGCTACAGGTACTCGGTCCTAGGTTATTCCCAGTACTTGGCAGAAGCACAGTTCTGGTCTTTGAGAAGAGGAAAGAGTGAGAGTGTCAGAATCAGGAATTTGGCCCTCACAGCCCCATCCTGCTCTATCTCCTGCTGGATGCCACAGAAACTGTAGAAAATGTTTTTGTGTTGAGGGACAGGTGAGGAAGGCCCGAGGTGGTGTTGGACTTGTGACTGGCACTTCCTTTTTTCATGTTTCAGTCTTTGAGCACTCAAAGCTGCCTAGGGACGATATAGGGGGACTGCCACACAGTGCCCACAGATGTACTGGGAGATGTGAGAAAGCATAAAAAAAAAAAAAAAAAAAAAAAACCCGGGGGCGATGTGTAGGCAGGGTGGTGTGTGCCTTGAGAGAGTGGCTGAGAACACAGGCGTACTCAAGAGCCGCTGAGTGCCTAGGGCGCTTGCGGGAGCCAGGAAAGCCTGTGGACACCAGAGCCCTCCACTTCTAAGCAGATGCGCATGGGGCTGCAGGAGGAAGGGTGCCTGATCCCAACCTGGCGCAAGTTAGTCCTTGTTTCTAGAGCCATTGTTGGCCACGAGCTGGGTAAGCAGAGGGAAGAACTCCAGGTCACTGTGGGTCGTGACCAGGGGTGGAGTGAGCCTGGTCCGGAAAGACCTCGCATCCCGGTGTCAGGGTCAAGGTCCTCCATGCCTCATCTCGGGAGATCGTTCTCATAAGTCTGCGACTGTCTGTGCGGCTGGAACTCGGAAATGGTTCCTCCCCGGGCGGCCCTCGTCCCGTGGAATGTGGAATCCGAGTGCAGAAGGACCTTGCCTGCTAGATGCCTGCTGCGGCTGTCCCTCAACGGAGAATCTCAGTGGCTCAAGAAGGTCAGCCTCACGAGGTCCAAGAGGCGCCCCTAGTTGCCTCCAAAGCTCCTTTTCTTAGAGGGATCCACAATCCAGAAAGACCAGCACAAGGGTTGACATATGGAGAGGTGCTCTCTTCAGGACAGCAGCAACCCTTGTCCCTGCCAGGGCTAACTCAGCAACCATCAAAGACCATCAGAGCGATAAGCCCCTTTATTCCCTGAGTAATGTGTTGGGGAGGCTGCCGCTGCTCCAGACCTCTGAGTTCAGGTCGGCGCAAGACCACAGCCCTCTTCTGCCCAGTGCGATCGGCTGTGATCCCGCGCCTCTGCCCCAGTGTTGCTGAGGCTAACGTGACTTTCTAGGACCTAAAGGCAGGCCAGTATAAGACCGAGGGATGGGTAGCCCTGGTCTTTCCGCCCTTTTAAGCAGGCGGTGCGTAGGACGAAGGCCTGGGAGCCAGGACGCTTGGGATGCTCCACAGGCACAACTCCACAGACACAGGCGCGGAGGACCTGTCCCGGGCCACCAAGGGCCACACCTGAGATTATGAGGGCTCCTTGGACGGAAAGCTTTCTCCGCTGCACTCGGAGAGTTGAGCCAACTGAGAGTCTATAAAGAAAGTTAGCCGGTCTGTCAGACAGAAGCAAAAGCGGCAACGGCTGGACCTTGCGGAACTGCCCGCCCTCCATTCCCTTCTCCCAAGGTTTTTGCACCGGCAAGAGTCAGTTTGCCTAGTCAGGCGCTCACACTCCTCAAAAGCTCATTGTTGGCAGAATTAGACAAGTCACTTTTTTTTTTTTTTTTTGGCCGGGGAGACTCCTAGGTCCCCTAAGTAACTGGTCATAACTACCATTTCTTGAATGCATGCTGTGCGTCGGGCACTTCCACACCTGGTGTCTGTTTAATCCTCGCAGCAGCCACACAAAGACGCTAGTATTACTGGGGAGAGAATCTGAGGCGCCCGATTAGGAAACTTTCAGCGGCGGAAGATTTGCATTGGAATTTGGTGTTTTGGATTTTGCCTCCAAGTTCTTCCCTGGACGTCAACTGCCGTGAGCGCAGTGCGGGAAATTGGAGCGACGCCTTGTCCTGGAGCTCCGGCTGGCAGCTGGAGTTCTCAGGCCGGGTTAGGAGCAGCGCTCAGCAGCGCGAGGGCCAGGCGAACCGCAGGACCAGGGTGGGCTGCAGGAGGGGCGGCAGTGGAGCTTGCACCTCAGTGGTCAGCTTACCAATGAAATGCAAAGAGTTTATCTCCTCCAACTACCCAGTTCTCCTTCACTCACGATGGAATAGCAAGAAAAGAGGATCGACCAGTGCGGATAATTCCGGAGTAAAGATGAAACCTTGAGACCTCAGGTCAGCCTCCTGCAGATTATCTCTTCCTGCTCCTTCTGGTACCCCTTCCCCACTTCTGGGGAAGATGAGGCTGATTCTGGGACTCCCATGAGTCCTTGGTGGAAGGTCCTTTTTGCCCACCCTTACCCATTAATCCCGTGCTGTTCAGGGGCATGGTGTGTGTGTGGGGGGGGGGAGGCTATTTTAAAGCATCATTCCATTCACACGGTTTACCACTGGGATTCGAGGAGGCCAGAGAAAGAGGGAGAGGGAGCCCAGACCCTCTGTCTAAAGACCTGAATAGATCTGGCCCACCCCTCCCCCAACACTCACTGCACTGCCCCACTGCAACCCCTCAATCCCCTTCTTTCTGCAAAGATGTTGATGGTACAAGTTCTCCAATTCCACCCAAGTGATTTCATCACTTTCAAGATAAGGTATATAATATGCTATTGTCCAGAGGTAAAGCCATCCAAGTCCCTGGAAAACCACTGTGAGACACTTGCACTGACAAGGAGGTCACCAGTCCAAACCTAAGGAAGTGAGTGAATGGTAGGAGTGAAACCAGGTGTGAGGATGTAAATCAGGAAGTGAGTGACTCCTTTCTTTTCCTTCCAAGGGAAAAGTATGGGCACCTCCCCCAGCAGTAGGTCTGGGCAACACTTTTCAACTCCAAGGGCCCTAATGGGGTGGAAGAGGAGGCCAGAAAGTGTTAGGAAAGTCCTATTATTTGATATTCAAAATTAAATAGGGTAGGCGGGTAATTTTTATCTCCATTCAACAGATGAGAGAATAAGACTCAGGACGTTGTTATGCGTGGCTTTCCTGAGGTAACACAGCCAGTGGGGGCTCTTTCCTCTATAGTCTATTGTTGAGGTAACCTAATTGAGTTTTCATGAAAATATCAGATGCCAAACTAGAGTAAAGATTGTCGCAAGGGTGAGGCGCTAAGCAACTCAGTGAGACCCTGTCTCTACATAAAACACAAAATAGGGCTGGGGATGTGACTCAGTTGTCTAGTATCCCTGAGTTCAATCCCCAGTACCAAAAAAAGATTGTCCCCCTGCGTTTAGGGGAAGGATGCAGAGAGATGGCAGCTATCATGGAGATATAGGAACTATAGAGACTTAAAGAAAATGTCTCTCAAAATCAGAACACCCTGCTCCTTAAATAACTAAAAAGAATACCCAAACAGAGGGTGCATAGGGAAAGTCAATGCAACTGAGAACTAGAGATTTATTCTCTAATGGGACTCAGGACATGTCAATTAAGTCTCCGCAAATGAGTTGAAAATCACAGATTTCCTTAGAAGGTGAATAAAAAGTTTGTGGGTGTTGCCCAAAAGCCTGTAGTTTTTCTAACTGAAAAAAAAGGTGTCAGGGAGAGACTCAAGATTTTTGCTTTGCTAACATACTAGGCCCTGATTAGTTTGAAGTCATGGGTATGAAAATCAAGTCTTACTTTCAATTTATTCATTATTCTTTAAAGAAGTAGGTAATATTAAATAGGAAGAAATGACAAAGAGGGTTAGGGACAGGGAAGAGGGAAGACAAGGCTTCAGAGAGAGTGTGAAGGAAGTGATGGTTCAGGATAGGTGGAGCCAAGACACACTTTTTAAAGTTGGGGTCAATGAGTAGCACCTCCCTCCATAGAGAACAAGAACCAGGAACCAAGGAAGGCATAAACAGTGCCACATCACCCAGAGGCACCTGGAATGTGCTAGGCACCAAACCAGAAAGACTGAAAAACTCCTATACCTGGTAGCTGTGTCAACACAAACCTACCTCAGGTTCAAAGTCAACCTAACACACACCAGCTTCCAATGCAGATGGAACAGAGGTAAAGAGCAAGAAAAGAGACTGTAGGGATGGTCTCAAAAGCAATGTGTACTCAGTAGAAACCATACTTTGAAATTGAATTTCAAATTTTGACTTCCCAGGCTAACTGTATGCAGTATAATACTCTCTCACGTGGGCAGTAAGCCACAGCTCCTAGTTAGCCTCAAGGGGAAAAAGCCAATACTCAGCAGGGTACTATGTTGTTAAGCTATGATGTTCAGTGTGTCAAGCATATTAGATGCATTTTCAACTTAGGACCAGTTTGTCGGGATGTAAGCCAAGCAACGTCTGTATTAGGCATTGCTGTAGCCAATAAATTCCAAAACCTATGCTTATTTTTCACTTAGGTAACAGTGCAATAGGAGCATTTCTGGTCAGCAGGTGATTTCCCAGGTGGCTGTTTAAAGGTTCCTTTGTGAGATGGCTCCACCTTCACCTAGGGCCTTAGAGTTCTTTGCATTCCATTTCTAGATGGGTAAGGAGCATGAGGACAGATATGAGAGAGGCAGTTGGGAGGGGGGCAGGCTAGAAGTGGTCCA